>CABHPQ010156471.1:0-22734 GCA_902168405.1 Peromyscus aztecus | reverse complement strand
TTAGAAGACACAGATATTTACATTATGAGTCATAACAGTAGCAAAATTACAGTTACAAAGTAGCAACAAAAATAATTTCATGGTTGGGGGTCACCACAACCTGAGGAACTATATTAAAGGGTCGTAGCATTAGGAAGGTTGAGGACCACTGATCTAGTCTATCTTTGTTTAATCCTACTTGCTAGCCTTATATGATATTTTGTTGAGTTACATTTACTAATATGTTATTTGTAATTTAATTGTTTTATTCTTAGATGAGATTTTCCACAGTACCTTCTCTGTGTCTGTGTCTTTCCTCTTTTTCCCACTTACAAGTTTTTTTTTTTATTTGTACTGTTTTTGTTAACTTTTCATGTTTGGGCTGTATTTGCTTTCCTAGAATTAATTAGGTTGTTTCCATTTCTTTGTGCTCTGGAGCTGAATCCGCTCACTCAATATGAGATTGAATATGTGTAGAATTCACTTGTAAAATGCTGGCAGAGAACACAGGCATTGTAGTAAATAAGACAAGTGTAAGAAGAAACACAGCATGGATTTCCTTCGCTCTCTGCCAGTGCCTGATCTTCTTTGTAAGTTAATTTCCCTTCTCAAGTGAATAATAACAAGGACCTTTGTATCTTTGAGATTAATCAGTATCTTAAACTGGAATTGTCCTGGTTCAATAATTACATTTGCTGCTCCATCGGTTCAGATTTGATGGTCTGTTGACATTAGTGGTTCCTGAAAAGCCTGATGATTTATTATCATGTTCCTATTCTGCCCAAGTGACAAATCCACTTATTTCTCCCTTTGTTGGCATCTCGCTAGGAGTGTTTCATTGTATTAGAGGCACAATGCCTTCCTCTGTCTGTCGGAGAAAGCACGCTGCAGGGCTGAGAGCCTCGACTAGTTTGAAGACAGTAGGTCTGACTTTTTAAGCCAGTTGTGCTACATATTAACTGTCCAAACTTCCAAGTCTCCATTTCCTCATCTGTGAAGTGGGGCTAGGGATAATGCTTCAGCTATTGACTTTGTGAGTAAATGAAATGAGAAAGTTCTTTAAAATGCTGAGTATAGATTCTAGCACACAATAAATAATAAACAGCAGTAACTTTCAGTGATTCATAGTCATTGTCTCTTTATTGTATCAGTGGTGTCACAATATAGTTAGATATGTCAGTGGTCCACATTTACCAAAAAATTCATCATTTAACCAACTAACTGCTAGGGGATGTCTTTCTGTACATTGTGAATATGTGTTGCTATGACTGGTTAATAAAGAAGCTGCTCTGGCCAATGGCGAGTCAGGTTATAACCAGGCAGGAAATCCAGGAGACAGGAAGAAGAAAAGCAGAGAGGGGAGAGACACAAGCCAGCTGCCCAAGGAGCAACATGTAATGGGACGCAGGTAAAGTCACGGAATGTGTGTAGATACGATACATAGATTAAGAATTAGGGGTTAAGTGTAAGAGCTAGTCAGTGGTTGGGCCCCACAAGGCCCAGCTGTGATGCCCAGTGTAACTTCCTGAGCCTAGCTCGAGTTTGGCGACCTGTCTTCAGACATGACTTCCACATACGAGTGACTCAGCTCTATCTGACCTAGAATCGCCTCTGCCTAGTAACTGCTGAGATGGCATCATCTCATTGGCCCGCTATCCTTACTGCATCCCTCATCACCCCAACCTATATAAGTCCACTCCTGATGCAATAAAATGAGTTCCTGCTTTGGCAAGACTCCTGGCTCAGTGTGCTTCTCTCTGGTGGACAGGGGAGGTCTGGGCCGTCGACACTCACCATCCTGTTCAGCCCCAGGGAGAGACTAGCTGGGCCAGTCCTGCCTCAGCCCTACCTATTGCTCAGCCCAACAGTCAGTAATAAGCTTGAGGTAATGACCAAGCAGTTATAATTAATATACACCTCTGTGTGTTTACTTGGGGCCAAGCGGCTGCAGGATGTGGGTGGGAAAGATTCGTCCCAACCACTGGGCCAGGCGGGATGGAGAAACGTCCGAATACAACTAACCAACAATAGCATGTGTCTGTGAATTTTGACACATGTATTCACAATGGAAACAGCATAAAGGCATGGGATATGCGCCCTCCCTCCCATTAAAAAAGTTATTGATCAAGGAGGGTCCAGAGATCTCCAGGACACAGGCTGTTGCTCTTGCCCTTGATTACCCACCGTAATTACATGGTAAGACCCCATTGTTGAAGAAACCACATGCTTTGGCTGAAGGACATAGAGAAACCAATCTCCAGCTGACTGGAAACTTCCTCCCTCCTGGCTGGATTTCCTAGTGCTTGAGAATAGACATCAGAGGTCTCATCCAGTAATAGACCCTGTACGCTGCAAAAATGGCCTGCCAGGAAAGATACTCACTGGTATAATAGTGGCATGACCGTTAAGGGGTAGCTAACTGCTTTTTGATTGGATTTGAGTCCTGCTCCACAGAGGGAATTTTGTACCTGGTACTGTAACCCTGGTCAAAAGCCCATGGCTGGGATGCCATTGTAATTTTTGCTAAAAGGTCATACATTGGTCTATTCTCAACCTTGGTTAGAGAAACCATCTATCTATCTATCTATCTATCTATCTATCTATCTATCTATCTATCTATCTGTCTGTCTGTCTGTCTGTCTGTCTATCTATCTATCTATCTATCTATCTATCTATCTATCTATCTATCTATCTTTCAGTGAATGGCCGTCATTGTAGAGATGCGTAATTGGTCGAAGCACTGAGGAGAGATTGAGTGAGCAGCCCTAAGTGGGGCATCTTTATTCCCTTAACAAGGCTCAGGGAATATACTGCAGAAGAGGAGGCAGAGAGAACGTAGGAGCTGGAAGATGACTTCTGGAAATGACATGGGCAACACTGATTGGATGTAGTGGGTTATCAAAAAATGAGAAAAACAGACAAGAACCCATGAAATTAGGTCAGGGCATGTTGGGGGATATGGGGATAGTTGGAGGGGAGAAATGGGGGTTAATATGATCATATTTTATTGTATATATGTATTTCATATTTTATTGTATATATGAAATTCTCAAAGAAAAATGATAAAAAAGAAAACAGCATATCTTTGTCCTCTCGAATAATCTGAATGTATTCCTTCTTATCAGGTCTCCTCCCAATCCCATTCCTAGGCAACTGTTGGTCTGGTTTCCATCATCACAGATTAGCTTTGTCTTTCCTACATTTCATATGAATGGGAATAGGCAGCCTTTGGTGCAGGGCCCTTTCCCTAAATGTCATGTTTCAGTCTGTGTTATCGTGTAGACCCATAGGGGTTTTGTTTGTTTGCTTGTTTTGTGTGTGTGTGTGTGTGTGTGTGTGTGTGTGTGTGTAGCTAATGTGTATTTGTGAGCATACGTGTATGTGCAGGTGCATATGAACGTGTTGTTTTCATGTGGAGGCCAGAGGGTGACATTAAGTCTTACACTATTGCTTTCCACCTTATCTTCTGAGATGGGTCTCTCATGGAACGGAAAGCTCATTGACTAGCTACTCTGGCTGCCAGCAGCCTCTGGAAATCCACCTGCACAGCTCTGTGGTGAGAGTACGTGATCATACCCGGCTTTTATGTGGGTGCCAGAGATCGGGACTCAAGCTCGTTATGCTGGCGAGTTGCCTTTACGGGCGCAGTTGGCCTTACTGACTGAGCCGCCACCCTAGCCTGGACACCATAGTTTAAAAAAATTTGAGTGTGTGTTGTTTTCAGTTTGAAGCTGTTGTTATGAATAAAGTCACTAGAAACATCTGTACAAAGTACTTTAAAAGTTGTTGATAAGCCAGGTGTGGTGGTGTACACTGTTAACCCCAGCAACCCGGAGGCAGGAGCAGATGGGTCTCTGTGAGCTGGAGGCCAGTCTGTTCTACACAGTGAGTTCCAGGCCAGATAGAACTATATAGTGAGACCCTATGTCAGCAACAACACCAAAAACTGAAGATCAAACCAACAGGAAGTGGAGATGAAAGCGTGTATGTGTTTCCTCGTGGAGGCATTCAGGAAATGGATTCCTGAGTTGTGTGGGAAGTGGATGCTGAGTCACCATCCAACAGCTTATCCAAATGTCTGTTTACTATCATATTTAGATTTTCACCCACATTTGAAACTGCCAGCCTTTAATTTTAGCCACTTGAGTAGAGATGTAACGACGTTCCACTGTGCATTACTGCATTTTTTTATGATGATTGCCCATTTTAACTGGATTTTTGATCACCTTCTTCATGAGAAGAAGAGTTATTTTAACAGGCATGCTGTTGATATCTGTAATGCCAACACCTGGGAGCTGAGTGGGAGGACCAGGGTTCAAGGTCACTTTCAGTTCTACAGGGAGTTTGAGGCCAGTCTAGAGTGGTAAGACCCTTCCCTAAAGCAAGCAAGCCAAGATATTTTATGTATTGCAGACATGCCCTGTGTTTATAGGTATTTCCTCTGAATCATTGAAACATTCCTTCCTGGGAAGAAAAGCAGGGGTTGAGGGGGAGGGGGAGGGGGTGGGGTGGGGTGGGAGGTGGGTGTGGATGGTTCCCAAGACTCAGAAAGCTCATGCATATGACAGATTCAGAGGCCCTCCTGGAAGTTGTATTTTCAACTTCACTCTTTCTTTTCTAGTCCGTATGCGTTTTCTTTTGTTTTGTTTTTATTTTTCCTTTTCCTAGCCACAGCTTCTAGCAAGATGTTGAAAAAGAGTGGTGAGAGAAGACATCGTTAGTTGTGATTTTAGGGGAGAAATCAAATTTTATTATGCAAGAGGGAGGAGGTATAATTGATTTTGATTTTAGAAGAGTGATAATAATTATAGTTTTTGAAAAACATCAGTTGAAACCCTGTTCTAGTCATAGTTTGCTAATAGTTTTTTTAAATACATGGATGGATTTTGATTTTTTTTATCAAATAATTTTTCTGTATTTGCTGAGGTGACCATACTGTATTGTTCCTTATCTGCTAGAAAATAGTGAATTGCATTGATTGATTTTCTCACGTTTGACCTTTTATCTCTGAAACAAACACAATTGGCTCATGACATTTTAGCTTAGTTTTACATACTGTTGGGTTTAATTCTTCCCAAAACGACCAATTGTTCATTGGGTGGAGGCCACCTACGCTTGCTGGTTGTGATAGTTCTGCTGAAATAGAGTGTGATGCAGGGTAACGGTGCCTTCTCTGCAGGTGAGATTGGAGCCACAGGACAATGGGTGATGTGTTCTCTTGTCCTAGTGTTGAGTGACACCAAACCCAGGCATCCTGTTTTTTAGGACATTTTCTCTAAGTGTGGGAAGTTCATACTGAGTATTGATGTCGGGAGAATTTTCCTCCGTCAGCTGCTGTTGTTACTGCCGTGCTGGGGGAGCTTTATAAATGGACTTCAATTACTCTGCCTTCCTTGAGCGCTGACAAATCCAATAGCCCAGATATTTTATGTGAGATCTACAATCTAACATCAAGGCCTTTCTTCCCAATAGAGTTTAAGTAATAAAAACAAAACAGGGGATGGGGGGCATGAAAATGTGCAGAGCCAAGTCCTTAGGAGTAAATCGGTTTTGAGTGACGATCCAAGGGTTATGCTTATGATACCACTGAGAATTGTTCCAGGTTGTGTTGCCTGCTGCGTAACTGTAAAGTGGCCTTTATGACTGTCGTTTGATTTCTCACAGTAGAGTTTCTCTCAGGTTCTGGTAGATGATAAAGTTCTAGCCGAAACCTCCAGGACAAATGTGTCAGGAACAACTATCAATACACAGAACAAACCTCTTAGCTCAGTGTGGCATGCTTGCCTAGAGTCCTGGCACCCAGAGGAGGTGAGGCTGGATTGCTATGACTTTGAGGTCAGTATGAGCCACACAGTGAGACTCTGTTCCAAATTGCTCCCCAATCTCTTATATCCACACTAAAATGTGTGCAGTCTTCTTTTTAGAGTACCATGGTGCTTTCCCAAACACCGTCAGCTTCTAGTGCTCTGTGCTGTGTATGGAAAGTGCTAACAATTCCAACCAAGGAAAAGTTCTGTAGATATCTTATGATCAGGGATTAGTAGTGACAGTTCCTGTATGTGTAAGTCTCTGCCAGCCACCACTGTCTGAGCCCTTGGAAGTAGCTGTGAATGCAGCTCAGCATCTGATACACTTCAGAGGCTCAGCTCAGGTTTCTGAGGCATGAATAGTTATTCACTCTTTATTTTGACTTTAAAAGTATTATCATTTATTTATCTTCTCAATATTTTTTGAGATTATAATATTATTATATAATTTCTGCCTTGCATTTCCTCCTCCAGACCTTCCCAACCTTACTTTCTTTCAAACTCATGACCTCTTTCTCTTTTATTGTTGTTACAAATATATTTGTGTATGCATAATGATTTATTTTTTAAAAATGAAATATTTTATTTAATATTCACACACATGTACAGTGTGTTTGGATCCATACCACCCCCTGTTCTCACTTCTCTAATTCCTCTCTTATCCCTTCATGTGTGCGCTCCCCCTCTTTCTCTCCCCCCCCAACATTTAATACCCACTGAATCCGCGTAATGCTGTCTGTCTGTCCATGGTTATAGGACCGTCTCCTAGAGCATGGGCCACTCTGAGGATTACATCCCTGAAGAAAAGTTCCTCAGATCGGGGTGGGGCTTTGTGAGTCCTTTTCCATCCATGCTGCATGAATATTTAAACAACAGAATGTTTGACCAGCACTATCTGTGTGTCATAACGGTAGCTATATGTAGCTAGAGTTTTCCTGCCTGGCCCACAGTCAGGACAAATCTCTGTCACCCGCCAGTCCCACAGCGGCTCAGACCCAACCAAGTAAACACAGAGACTTATATTGCTTAAACTGTTTGGCCTAATGGCTCAGGCTTCTAGCTATCTAGTTCTTACATCTTAAATTAATCCATTTTTATAAATCTGTACCTTGCCATGTGGCTCATGGCTTACCAGTGTCTTCACATGCTGCTTGTCATGGCGGAGGCTGGCAGCGTCTCTGCCTCAGCCTTCCACTTCCCAGAATTCTTCTCCTCCTTGTCCCACCTATACTTCCTGCCTGGCCACTGGCCAATCAGTGTTTTATTTATTGACCAATCAGAGCAATTTGACATACAGACCATCCCACAGCAGCTATAGTCCAGTCATTCCTGGATTATAGATTTTAAATGTGTGAGGGCCTAAAGAACAGAGGGCTAAATGCCACTGATTTAGCCTCACAAGGAAGCCAACAAAGGCCAGTGCTTCTCAAAACAGGGCTTGTGTTCTATTGTTTAACAGCATTGACATGCCCCCAGATGCAGAAGTACAGACCCAGACCCACTGTGGAGCCCAGTCACTGGTGCCTTAACCAGGGGTCCTTGTGAAACAGGGCCTTAGCTCTCAGTTCTGGTGAAAAGGGACATATTCACCTGGGGATCTTTTCAAATGCAGATGGCCCCTGATATACAGTGGTTCTGTTTAGAATTTTTGACTTTATGATGGTGTGAAAGCAATAAGCATTCTGTAGAGTCTTTTATGCCAGATTCTGATTTTGATTGTTTCCTAGGCTATAGCAGGACACTCTTTCTTGATGCTGAGAAGTAGCAGAAAGCCATAGCTCGCAGTTGGTCATGCCATCACTAGGGGAATAGATACAGTATATTGTGTTGTGAGTATTTTTTTAGGGGAAGAATACACGTGTTGTAGTTTGCTTTTTTGTTGCTGTGATACAATGGACTGAAACCCACTTTTGGAGGAAAGAGTTTATTTGGCTTACAGGGTACAGTCCACCACGGAGGAAGGCCAAGGCAAGAATTCAAGGCAGGAACCTGGAGGTAGTAACTGAAGTAGAGAGCATGGAAGAATGCTGCTTCTGGCTTTCTTTGCTTGCTCACCTACCTTTCTGTTATGGCTCAGGCCCAGAGTGGGCTGGGCTCTCCCACATTGATTAGCAATCAAGAAGATTCTGCACAGACATGCCCAAGGATGAATCAGACGGAGCTAGTCCTCAAAAGAAGTTCCCTATTCCCAGGTGTGTCAAACTGATGACTGAAGCTAAAAACAGGTAGTCAATAAATTATATGAGTTATTCAATACTTTATGACAAACCAGGCTCTCTGGTAGATGATTTTGTTGGCTGATGTAAGCATTAGAAGAACGCATAAGATAGGTGAGGTACTCATTCAGTTGTGAGCCCTGTGGCACACTACATTTCTGGTGTGCAGTGTAAGATATGCCCACTGGTAGAGTAGTGGCATGGCTCTTTAGGGAGTAATTAACCACTTTCTTCTTGGATGTGAGGCCTGATGCATAGGAGGGAATACATATCTAATACTGTAAATGTGGCTGAGGAGTTCATAGTGTGTGTGGGGGGAGGTATGGCTATTTTATTGATAAATTGACATAATGTGCCTATAAAATTACCTTCTAAATATTCTATTGATGCTCATAATTTAGTGCTGTGCCAGCTTTGGTTAGAGAAGCTCCCTTCTGCAGTGGGCTGTGTTCACTGTAGAGAGCATAACTGGTCAGAATGGTGAGAGAAGTGACTATTGAATGTTCAGCACTAAATGGGACATCTCTACCATCCCCTCCAAAGCTCAGGTAACATCATGGAGGAGACAGTGTAAAGTATGCAAAAGCCAGAGGCAGGGTAGGGCTGTGGACCTCTGTCTTCTAGGCATGGCATGGCCATGACATTCTTGGCTAATAGTACTCCATCACTGAGGCAGGGAGAGGACCACAAGGCCCCACCTTTCCCTGAGGTTTTATTGGCAGTTAATAACCACCATGTGGGGGAGGCTTACAAGGCCCCATCCTTTCCTGAGGATCCATCTGTAAGCAGTTAGTGGTTGCTGGGAAAGGGAAGATGTTTTATCTAGTGGTGTAACTATTGATGAGTTGCCTATATTCCTATAAATAACCCATCATCCATACTTCTGTAAGCAGCCCTCATTAAGTTCATTGGGTTAAAAAAAGACGTAGTAGTTGGGAAGAGAAAGGGGATCAGCAGGGGTGGGAGGAGACAAGAAAGGACCGTGGTGGGCTATGTGTCAGAATGTGTACCTGCATGAGAAGTTTGATGTGAGAGCTATGAGCGTATAGAATTGCGATATGCTAATAAAAAAACTTAGAAAAGACAAGTAGAGAGAATAAAAGTTAACCTAAATAAAACAGGTAGAATAAGTTATGCTGTGCTGTTTGGCATGGTAAATACATATATATATATATATATATATATATATATATATATATATATATATGTATTTATTTTTGAAACAGGATCTCACTGTGTAGGCCAAGCTGGCCTTGAACTCACAATCCTTGCCTCAGCTTCCGTTTTGTGCATAGTATGGATGTGTGACACTCACCTGCCTTAAATATCTTTTGACTTACGATATTTTCAGCGAGCATCTAATCACTGATGGGTAGGTCCTGTCCAAACCAATGAAATCAGTGTTTGTGAGATCTGGGCCTGGACCAAGATGTTAATTAGCTATTCTTTAAGATGATTTAATGTTCTGTCAGGGATGGGAACCACTAATGGGGACTTTTATTTTGTTGTCCACTCTGGCACCAGTTCTGGAACTTTACTTTTTTTATAGAAGTTTAAAGAAAAAAAAAAATCTCATTCAGTTAAGCTCATAAATCACAAGTATGTATCTTGAGAAATGATAGCATGATGAACATATTCAGGTACCAACACCTGGGCGAAGACACAGAACATTCCCTTGTGGTCTCTTGGACACCCTCCTCATAGCTACCCTGACATTCTCTCCTGTAACAAGTGCTCCAGCCTCTAACCCTGTTGATCTGTTCTCTAGGGCATTGTGTTTCTAAATGTGATTTGACTGACACCCAAGTCACCAGACATTTCTGTTTATGTGTGTCTTGTTGGTCCTACTGGAGACCTTCTGAGTCAAAATCTCCAGGGATGGAAGTAGGAACTTAAAACAAAATTTACATTTATTCTTTTGCATTAAAAGCCCTGCACAATTGTTGGAACAGTTACTGCTAACTCTTCCTGAGACTGTTCCAGGTGCCAAGACACAGTCCTAAGTGTTCTTGATGTCAGTATCTAATTAAGTTCTTACAACACCCTGGGACAACTGAGACATAGTTTACATTTATCAGATAGCGAGGCTGAGGGTCACCGAGGGTAAACAACTCGCCAGGTCATTCCCTGGTGAGACTTAGTTTAGGGCTCTGGCAACTACATGCTTCACAGGGTTTTATTCCATTTTTAGTCGTGAATAGGGGAAACACAGATTCATCACTTTTCCATCTCAGTTTTTTCCCCCCAAAAGATCACCCTGGAATTAGGAAACATTGCACATTTCTGCAGAGAACAGCCCTGGTTTACTTCCCCTCTTAGGGTGTTCTTTTCTTTTTTTATGTATTGTTTATGATTCCCATGGGAACAAAGAGCCACTTGAGAATACAGATTGTTATCACAATGTTAATGACTTCATGTATTGCTCCCCTAGATGGAACAGGTCTGTTTAGTACAAGGGGTGAAGTGTGAATGGAGGCATCGGCACAACAGCAGGGGGCGCCATTTCTGACGACAATGGGGTATGGTATAGGCCTGGGGACCATACAAGGATTCACAGACCTTCTGTGTGTGAGTGCTTGCATTCAGACATCTCCTCATCCAGTTAGTGGGGATTTCTGGGTTGAAAGCTGCATTTTTTTTTTTGGGCTGGGGACCGAACCCAGGGCCTTTTGCTTCCTAGGCAAGCGCTTTTCACCTAAGCTAAATCCCAAACCCTTTTTTTTTTTTTTTTTTTTTTTTTAAGATTAGGAGTTGGCAGCCAAGTATAGGCTCTGGGGCCAAACCTAGGAAAAGTTTTTACATTTACTTAAAAAAAATAAACAAAAAGACTGTTAGCTTTTCTGTTAGAACACTTAAGAATTAAGTACATTTGGTTTTGGGTGTGTCTGTGTGGTGTACATGTTCACATGCATGTGTGGCTATGTGTACCTGTGTGTCTGCTCAGATGTGCACACAGGGAGTCCTTCTCTATTGTGCTCCACCTTATTTCTTGAGGCAGGGTCTCTTACTGAACCTGAAGCTTGCTAGCAGAAGTGGGGGCCAGTGAGCGCCCAATGTCCCCCTGCCCCCAAGGCTGGCTATGCATGGTTTTTGCGCAGGCTCTGGGGGATCGAACTCCATTCCTCTGGCTTGCATGGCAGGTGCTCTTACTCAGTGAGCCATCTCCCCAGACCGGGGGACGTGGCTTCTTGAGTAGCAAAGCCTGAAATGTCCATCGTCTAGTCCTTCACTGACTTCTTTGTTTAGAAGGTAATTGAAAGGCTGCACAGCTCCCTTTACAATTAGGCTGTTAGGGTGGCTTCTTCCCATGCAGCATGCGTGTGTTTTCAAGGGCCTACTTACTTCCTCCCGAAGAGATCTTACAAGCATTGATAACTATTCATAACTATTCATGTGAAATGCAGCATAAGACTTTATTGCCACATCTCAGAAAAGCCTGGGGCTGGTTGGAAGAAATAAACTTTCTGAATTCCTTATGCTATCCATTATCTTACTTAATCCTCTCGACTTCCCGGTGAGGTGCTGTTACCTTCCTTGGGTGGATGAAACAAACATAAGGCACAGAGTCTTTCCACACAGAGCTTGCCTTGGGTTCCCGGGCACGTGATGTAGGGATAAGGGAGCCAAACAGGTGTAAGCAGAAATGGAGGCCATCTCCACACTGAATAATGAGCCAAGAGAGCATTATTACCAGAATGTTGGATTAATCTATAAGTAGGAAACCTTTTTTTTTTCCTTCTTGGAATGTGCAAGCAAATTAAAAACCATCCTTTATGCACAGCAGGATTTCAGGAGCACATGCTCACACTGCTGCTCGCTGCTCGTATTCAATTTGTTCTGCAGGCCATGGCTACAGGCCAGCACTGTGTGGAGGTGGAGGAAGAAAGCGCCCAAATGCCTGAAGTCTCTGCAGCTCCGATGTGTGATTTAAGGATCTGGGGGCCAGGACGCTTCCTTCCATTCTCCAGTCCCGTCTACCTACTCACTGATGCTTGAAATATGTTGAACAAGGCACGAAGGCTTTCATTCACTAATTGAAGATCTGCTTCCCTGTAGTAAGTCCCCAAAGCTTTATTACTGTGCTGTATGTCTTAATTGTGACACTTAAGACTCTTACAGATAGGGGCAGAGTTCTATTTCTGTGTTCCCACATCTGCACAGTGACAGGCTTAAAGCAAGCCACTCACTAGGCATTTGCTAAGTGAATGAAAATGTACATTTTTATTAGTGGCAGTTTCTTCAAGATTGAAACATTCCACCCTGCAGGGAAGCTCCTAAATCAGGAAGGTAAATAACTCAAAATAGCTTCAGGAAGTCCCTGAAACTGACCAGATTCGCTAGGCCCCAGCTTACCAGAGTAAGCAATACAAGCTGTGAGTCCATTTCAGACAAAGGAAAATGGGCTACAAAAAAGACTCTGAGACTAGCTAAGCTGCAAAGGAGACTCTTGAGACCAGACCAGCTTCCTGGAAGAAGCAAAAGCCAGCCGAGTTACCTACTGGGAAGAGGTTTAGCCCAAATGGGGCACCTGGAGGGACGCTCTTCAATCTGTTGAGCTGCCTGCAGGCTGTACAGTGTGCTCCAGGTTTCCAGCTCGGTGAGCTGTCTTGTCAGAATGTCTTTGAGTCATTTCTTCTCCTGTAAGTAACCCCTCACCTGTATTCCTGTAAGTAACCCCAATAAAAATCATTGGTTTGCTAAATTGGACTTTGGTGGTATCCATCCTTTGGCCTGTTATGAGTTCCCTATCTGGGGTGAGTAGACATGTGTTGCGGCTCTTCGGGAAAAGTTTTGTCACACAACAGTGGCAAATGACCACTATCAGAGAGTTCTCTGAAGGGCCTGTCTGGTGCCGAATTGGTGAGGAGTTCCAGGAGGGGAGGAGGTCCAGAGTGCTCACAGAAGAAACAAACCGCATCTCCTTCACAGTCTTCCTTGAAGTCAGCCTCTGATTTGGTTAGCTGAAAACAGAGCTTTTGACTCACATGGGAACAAAACTTTCACAGTTACTCCTAGACAAAATGAGTGCAGGTGGATATGGTTCTTCCAGTGTCCAGAGTGCAGGGGATTCTGTGTAGGACTACAATATAATAACCACCACAGGAAGCGGGGCCACCTCTGTTAGACAATGAGTCCTAACACAATTTTTAAGGTGTGTGTGTGTGTGTGTGTGTGTGTGTGTGTGTGTGCGTGTTTACAGCTTCCCTTCCTCCCATGGTTTGATTTTTAGGACTGGAAGACAGTGGCCATCTACTTTGCTAACTTATATAAAGTGTTTAGGGAGCCTTGTAGGACAATGCTATACTATACAGAGTAGCCCTCAAGAACTGACTGGTCCAAACAGGTTAGAAGTGCTGGGCAGAATCATTGAGAAATCAGTGCCTCTATGGGGCAGTCCTGAGCCAGTGATAGATGGACTCTCATGACAGATAACCTAGCCCCAGGACTGTCTGGTAGGGTTCTAGGGAGATGAGTGTTTTCTACTGTGTCCCGGAGTCTCCCACAGGATTGAGGTCTAGTGACCCCGCCCCACACTGGTAGCTGGCTTGATAATATCCCCTTGTCCTTGGGCAGTTTCTACTTCCTTTTTCCTTACTCCTTTGACAATCACCTACTGGAGAGAGTGCCTTAGTCGGAGGGTGTGGCGGTGCATTATGATAAAGATATCTCTTACACAGTAAGAGACTGGAACATTTGCCGGACCATACAGAGTTCATAGCACCTTGAGGTCACTCAGGACTTAACTTGCTATTCTACCGTGTGCTCAGCCTGTTTGTTGAACTGGCCTTGGATTTCCCAGGTAATCAACTTTGCAACCTAAGCTAATGCATAGCTGCAATCTTAAGTTATGTACACTTCCATGCCTCTGACCCAGAGTAGCGTGTATGTGTGTTCTGATGATCGTTTCCAAAAGTAGAGGTTGAAAGCACTCTTATAAAAAGAATATCCACACAAAATGTTGGACACACCATGTACTCAACAGCACAGAAGGTGTCACATGGGGAAGGGATGAAGGACACTTTATCGATATCTTTAACAGAGTTTTACAGGGATTAAGTCACAGGCTCTAACTGACTCGGATAACAAATGGTACTACAAACAGCATCATTTATCAATATCCACATGTTGTGTCCAACATTTTGTGTGGATATTCTTTTTATAAGAGCGCTTTGCAAAGCACTTTGTTAGAGACAGGCACACACAGTCACATGACAGACAGACACAAGAATAGATACACAAGGTAGTCTCTAGGCAGGCACCAATTCAGACTATGCAACAGAAGACATGAGGACATGAGGACAGAGGGACATGAGCTAGACGGGACTCACTTTTGGTTAGATGACTCCAAGCGGATGTGCCTTGGTTTCTTTCCTTAATGCAGCACCAATTCACTATTGGTGACTCTGAGTTTATTATTAATGCTTTCAAACTGACCCCACTAGGATCTGTGGTGAGAATGTATGACAAGGGAGCCCAACAGGAAACCTAAGCAGAGATAGTGACTTTCACAAATGGTCTTTTGTGGTCATCATTTAACATTTGCTGTGTGTGTGTGTGTGTGTGTGTGTGTGTGTGTGTGCAAGCCTGTGTGTACAGGCACACACATGTGGCAGCAAGCAGTGGGGAGAAAGGAAGAGAGTATGTGGGTTTCTCGTGACACTTGACTCCACTCACCTTGGGCTATTAATTCTTTGGTGTTTAGGGCTGAGAGTCACTCTTGTCCACAAGTAATTGTATCATTCAGGAAAAAGTCCCTGGCTTCAAATAGAGTCCTTTATGAGCAGCCCATTCATCAGTCCGGATCCTGTTGATGCTGACAGCCCTGTCTGAAAGCGCCTCCTCAGAAGAGCCCGGGGAGAGCACCCATTCAGTTTCCCTTGCAGCCGGGTGCCAGCCCCTTTGCCTTTGCCTGTGTGCATTTCCTTTTCTTTACGGGGATGTTGTTTATTCAGTAGAAACAGCATGTGGTAGAGCCCAGGCTTAGGTGAGGCTGCTCCTCTCCGTGCCATATGTCTCCTGGAGCTACCCAGCCTAAGCTGCAACCCTGTAGTGAGAGACGTAATCAGACAACAGTGTTGGAGCATTATGAACGTGTCAGGATGATGAATTTACTCTAACAATGTCACCATTGGCAGCACGCGCAATGCGCTGTGTCTCAATCAGTCATTTCTCACGGTTATGCATTGTGTA
This sequence comes from Peromyscus aztecus, assembly GCA_902168405.1. Lineage (NCBI taxonomy): Eukaryota > Metazoa > Chordata > Mammalia > Rodentia > Cricetidae > Peromyscus > Peromyscus aztecus. The sequence goes on along the minus strand of CABHPQ010156471.1, from coordinate 7,541 downwards.
CAATCAGGCTCCACCCCCCACCCCCCTCTAGGTCTGAGGGATGCTTATAATGGTGGCAGTCGGAGAAGCAGGAGTGCAGGGTAATTTTGGCTAGGCTTATTTGAGCTAACTCTTGGCAGGAGGTAAGGGGCTATAGCATATGTGTGTAAGATAAGCATTGTAGACAAAGAGAAGTGTGTGAGTGGGGACTGGAAGAGGTGAAAGGGATGGAAGAATTAGGAGAGCATTTAGGCCTTGGAGTCTTTCTTAGGCCATTTAGGAAACTTATGCAATGATAAGAATTATCTGCACTTCCTTCCCAGGGTTATCTTGCTCAAAACTGGAATCTGTTTGTAGCCCCTAATGGGCTAAGAGTTTGGAAAACGATCTTTAGTCTCTCAAGCCTGTCTCTATTGTTTTTAGCTGTGCTGTGGACCCCCACTTAGCCTGCAGTTGGTCACTGCCTGGAAGTGAGACACCTCTCAGTGACAGAGTTGTTTCCCTCCACGGGACGTGCGGGGTCTGGGGTGGATGGACATAACACTCTTCTCTGCTCTGTTCCCTCATCGTGTAGATGAGCCTGTCTGACTGTCCTGGCTCAGAGTGGGAGCCACTTCAAGAAAAGTAAGGTGTAGGAATTGAAGACTTATATCTGTGAAATAGTTATTACCTTGCACAGAGGTTACAAGGAAAACGGATAAAAAATGGAATCCTTCATAATGAAGTAGTCATAAGCAGGCTGAGTAATGCTTGTCTGAACATGTCAGATCCCAGTTTCTAGAATCCATAAATGCTACCTTACAAGTAGAAAAACAGCAGCCACATGCAGATGTAGTTATGCTAAGGAGTTGTGCTGGAGAGCAGCGTGGCCCACGAGCTAGTGTTCTGTGACTGAGCCACTACGAAGCCTGTTGCCTAAGGATATTGATTGGCATGTGGAAATTGTCTGGACACACCCAGGAGGCCTCTGAACCTACTCACAGTGTCCTGAGAGAGAGAGAGAGAGACAGGGGAGACTGTGCACCAGAGGAGAAGGGATGGGTCACAGTGTCCTGAGAGAGAGAGAGAGACAGGGGAGACTGTGCACCAGAGGAGAAGGGATGGGTCACAGTGTCCTGAGAGAGAGAGAGAGAGAGAGACAGGGGAGATTGTACACCAGAGGAGAAGGAATGGGTCACAGTGTCCTGAGAGAGAGACAGGGGAGATTGTGCACCACAGGAGAAGGGATGGGAAGGTGGAAGGAGAGAGAGTCATGGGGGTGCATGGGGTTTTAATTTTAGTGTAGTTGAATTGGTTAGTCTTTCTTAAGACTTACCTTTTGTATCTTATTTAAGAGATGTTTTCTACTCTTAAATCCTAATGATATGATCTATATTTTCCTGCAAAATATTCAGTTTTTCATATTTAAGTTGGTTATATGGATATTATATTTTAAATATAGAATGAGTGGACAACTTAATTGTATATACTATGTTATGCATAAATTATAAATTTCCATTTGGAGTTCATTGTTTTAATGTTATTTAATAGTATTTTATTTGTTTACATACATTAAGTATACATGTATATATGTGCATATAATCATATTGTATCATATGTGTAGTATCTATTCTAGTCCATTGGTCTGTCTGTCTGCCTCAGCCCTTATTCACACATTAAAAGTTAAATAGCAGTAAGATGATACACAGAAAGAGTACAATCCTCTTCCTTCTTTACTATTTCCAAAATTGTTTTGGCTATCTTTGGCCAGTGTGCTGGTTAGTTTTTGTTAAATTTACATAAATTAGAGACATCTGGGAAGAGAGAACATCCATCAAGGAGCTGTTTCTATCAGACTTGCCTGTGGGCATGTCTGTAGGGTATTGTCTTGATTTATGATTGGCAGTGGGGGGCTCACCCTACTGTGAGCAGTACCACCCTTGGACAGGTGGTCCTTGGCTGTGTAAGAAAGCTGGTCGAGTACCCGCAGGGAAGCAAGCCAGTAAGCAGTGCTCCTCTGTCTCTGCTTTAGTTCTTGCCTCCAGGTTCTGTCTTGAGTTCCTACTCTGGCTGTTTGATACGATTGACCCATAAGCTGAAATGAAGCCTTTCCTCCCTTAAGTCATTTTTGCTCATTGTCTTTAGCACAACAACAACAAATGAGGAGAGCTAGGACTATATTTTTGCAAGTTTGAACATAATTGAGAATGTATTATGCACATAATTTTATAATCTGCTAATTTTACTTAACTTGATGACATAAGTTTTTCAGTGTTAGGGGCCCAACACTGGGCATCACAAATGCTAGGTGATTTAGCACTGAGCCACCCAACATAAGACTTTTCAAACATGCTTAAAGCTCTTGACATTTAAGACAGTTCATAGTATTTCCTTGTGTCCTATATCATATTTAAAAGAAACTATACCCATTTTGAATGGTATTTACTTTTCTCCCAGGTTTTCTTATTATAATAAACAGTGGCATAATACTATTTTTTAGGATTATTACACTAGAATGTATTCTCAGAAATGGAAGGTAATTGATTGTATTTGCAATAGAACTTCACATACTCTTCAGAATTTTTGAGAGTGCACATAAATTTAACGAGGTCTTCATTAGCAACCGCTACTCCCATTTTTAAAATGAAGGACAAGCTCATTATATTTGATAATTTTGCCTTTATCTGGCTCTGTAAAGTGAAAACTTCCTAAGGACACTGGGGAGTGTTTTTAGTATTGAGGAAGGAGAGGGCTCACGAGGGCTCACGAGGCGTCCAGGGAGACATTTGAGGAGGGGGAAGAGGAGGGGCGAAACTCTTCTGGTTTGGTGTCGGGATCGAGGGTATTTCTGTCGACCTCACTCACGATGCCCTTGTCTCTCCTCATCTCCTCTGATTCCGAATGCAGATTTTAGGACATGGTGGCGTTTTGACGGATTATTTAAATGCCAGTGAGGCGGGACCACATCCACATTGTTTATAATGACTACCTTCAGTGGCAAATTCATTTAGCCTGTCTCAGTTTATTCTTTTTTGACAGCATCATGTTTATTTCACATCGCAGAGGCTGAAAAGGGAAACATGTATAAAAGGGAACTTGTTTTGTTATCACTCAGTCACGTTAATAGCAAGCATGGCCAGGAATATGTTCAGGAACCTGTTCTCTTTGCAAAAGGAAGCTGAGCCCAAAAAACAAAGCTAATTACAGCATTTTTTTTTTTAGAAGTCTTGCTTTACTGTTTTTATTTCCCACGTGCTTGTTCCTTCCTATTATTGATTGCTGTTTATTATATTTGTATAGAAAGGAAGATGAAGAAAAAGGTAAGTCCTGGTTATTGCAGACCGTTCACATCGCTTGGCGTTTAGATTCTACTGTCCGAAACCCCTTGTGCTCCAACAGTGGGCTTCGATAACTGACAAGCCTTTACCTATTACTTTCTGCAATTTCAAGGTTAAGAGTACTTTTAGTGTGGGCTGAAAAGATGGCTCTTCAGTTAAAACCACTCTTTGCTCTTGCTGAGGATCCATGTTCAATTTCCTGTATCCACATGGTGACTCACGACCATCTGTAACTCCACAATGAAGGGATCCAACACCCTCTTCTAATCTCTGAGGACACTAGGCATGCACATGGTATATAGACATACATGTAGGCAAAACACTGATGACCTTTTCTATTATATCCTATTATATATTTAGTTCAGACTCTGTCTCACTGGCTTTTAGCCAGCATTTCTAGGTAATGCACAGAAATGTTGGTAGTATAAACTGAACACAGCAAGTAAGAGGGGAATCTGCTAATAGGAAACATGTTATAATTCTATCCCAATTATCTGGCCCCACCAAGGGAATGTGAGTGCCTGCCTGGGGACTGACGTTGACTAACACAGCCATCATTGAACCTATATGAACAGGAAGCAGTGCGGAAATGGAACCAAGACCATTTACACCAAAGTCTGCCTGCCCTTGTATCTTGGCACTACTCTGTGCTAGCTGTTTCCTCGTCTATATATTGAATTCGAAAGATTGAGTCAATGTATAAATGTTTTGGCATAGGTAAATACTCAGTAATGGGTAACGATGATTAGTTTGTCTCTAGAACTTTGAACAAAGCTGAAAGGCAGTGACCACACTGAGTATCATGGAGATGTCCCGGGCCTGTCGATATTGAAAGAATTCTACTCACATGTTACAGGTTGGGTTCTCTGGGAAGCAATTTCTAAGGGGGAAGTCAGAACACAGGAAAAGTTCTGAGATGAGCACTGTGAGGGATACGGTTGTGAACTAGGCTGGACACATCTGTAAGGAATTTTCTTGATCAAGTTATATGAAGTGGAAGGTCTGCCCTAATGTGGGTGCTGCTGTTCAGTAGCACCAAGAAGGTCCAAGGGAATGGAGGTAAATTATGTAATTGTATTTTTTGAAAAAACTTTGCTTTTTAGCTGCTTGCCTTTACATTATGCTGGCAAGTTCATCTACCCTGTTCATGTCTTGCTGCTGAGATCATCTACCATGTTCATATCTTGCTGTTGAGTTCATCTACCCTGTTCATGTCTTGCTGCTGAGATCATCTACCATGTTCATGTCAGGCTTCTGAGTTCATGTACCCTGTTCATGTCTTGCTCTTGAGTTCATCTACCCTATTCATGTCTTGCTCTTGAGTTCATCTACCCTGTTCATGCCTTGCTGTGAGTTCATCTACCCTGTTCATGTCTTGCTGTTGAGTTCATCTACCCTGTTCATATCTTGCTGTTGAGTTCATCTACCCTGTTCATGTCAGGCTGCTGAGTTCATCTACCCTGTTCATGTCTTGTTGAGTTCATCTATGCTGTTCATGTCTTGTTGTTGAGTTCATCTACCCTGTTCATGTCTTGCTCTTGAGTTCATCTACACTGTTCATATCTTACTGTTGAGTTCATTTACCCTGTTCATGTCTTGTGGTTAAGTTCATCTACCCTGTTGCTGCTACTTCCCTTCTCTCCTGACTTCAGAAGCAGCTCCTTCAGTCTTCCAATGTGGACTGCAGACAAGTCCTCCTCAGGAATCCTCTGGGCCATCAGCACCAGCCTGGGACTATTTTCTGTGGTCACACATGTGAGTCTCACCATGCCTCCTGTTCTTGTCACTTTTGCTCAGGCAGTATTCAAGTCACTTCCAGGCTCATCTAGCCTCCTTTTCCTCTTCATTATTCTCTGTCTTCCTTTGTGATATTTGTCTTTCTGAGTTTGACTCATTTGGCTTAGCAAGACAATCTGAAGTTCTATTTCCCTGCAAGTGACACAATCTAATTCTTCCTTATGGCTGGATAAAACTGCATTGTGTATAGACCCCACACTGTCCCTACTCACTCATCACTTGATAAGCTTGTAGACTGGTTCCAGATTGAGAATAAAGTTTCATGTTGTAAATGCTGCTTCAACAAACATGGATAATCTGTGGCATGTTGACTTAGACTTTTAAGAGTATATTCCAAACTAACATGGCAGAATCATATGATAACTCTGGACTTTAGTTTTTGAGGAAACTCTAGACTGATTTTTGTAGTGGTTGCACTGATTTCCACCTCTCCAACAGTTTATAAGAATTCCCTTAGCATCTTCACGAGAATTTACTGTTCATTGTTTGATGATGGGCATTCAAATTAGAGTATGATGGAATCTCAAGGTAGTTTTGATATGAATTTCTGTGATGGCTAAGGACACTGAACATTTTAATATCTTTTTTCAATACTTGAACTTGTTTGCTGCTTTATTGACTGGATAGTTGTTATTTTGATATTTAAGTTTTTGCATTCTTTATAGATTCTGGACACTCTCTATAAGATGTATAGTTGGCAAGGATTTTCTCTCATCCTGTAGGCTGTCTTTTCACTCTACACATTGTTTCCTTTGCTGTGCAAAGGCTTTTGACTTTGTGCCACCCCGCTTGCCAATTCTTGGAATTGTTTCTGGAGCTATTGTTCAGAAAATTCTTGCCTATACCTGTGTCTTAAAATGTGTTGCCTCTGCTTTCTCCTAGAAATTTCAGGGATTCAGGGACCATTTGTTGAAGAGACTGTCTTCTTTAATGTATATTTTTCACGTTTGTCAGAAATTAGGGGCTAGAGCTGCATGGGTTATTTCTGCATCTATTCTATTTCATCGGTCTGTATACACATGTATGGACGCTTTTGTGCGGTCTCATATTTTTATTACTATGACTCTGTAGTGTAATTTGAACTCAGGCACTATGGTTCCTATAGCACTGCTCTTTCTTCTCAGATACTTTGGCTATTTGGGCTCCTTTGTGATTACATTTGTGTTTTTATTCTATTTTGGTGAAGAATGGAGTTTTGATGAGGATCACATTGAGTCTGAGCACGATTCTGGTAATATGACCATTTTTCATATTTCTAATTCTAGGATTCATGAGCATGGGAAATCTTTACATATTCTTGTATCTCTTTTATGTTTTTGCTTCCGTGTTGTGTAGTTTTCACAGTAGAGGTCTTTGTTCTCTTTGTTTCAGCTTATTTCTGAGTATTTTAGTTTCCTGGGGGCTTTTGCAAATGGGATTATTTTACTGAAATCTTTCTCAGCATGTTCATTATTAATTTCTAAAAAACTTACTTGCTATTGTATCTTGGTTTTTTAAATTTAATTTAATGGCCATTGGTGTTTTGTCTGTGTGAGGGTGTCAGATTTCCTGGAACTGGAGTTACAGACAAGTGTGAGCTGCCATGTGGATGCTGAAAGAGAAGCCAGGTCCTCTGCTGAGCCATCTTTCCAGCCCCCCAAATGTTGATATTTTGATGGAAATACTTATCAGACATAAAGGTTTTCTGGTCTTTCTCTAGCTTTTTAATATATCACAGATAGGATTTTAGATGAGATAGGACAGCGAAACCAAATGTATAGGTTAGCTGGGATTGAGAAATTATGCTTCATAAAATTAAGTCTTTGTATCTTTTCATCATGTATTTGTTGAGGTTTTCCTCATTATGATCATATAGCTGAAGAAATGATTTAATGAAGTAAGTATTTATTCTAACTCACAATTCAGTGATACAGTCAGTCATGGCAGGAAAGGCATGGCTGTTCCCAGTGACCTACTTCCTGCTCTATCTACCTCCCAAAACAGTATCATCAGTTGGATATGACTTGTTTAAACACATGTACTCATGGGGGTCATTTCCCGTTCAAACCGTAACATTTCTGCCCTCATCCTCACAGGCTAGTAGTATTCACCTCTTGATACAGATGCCCTCCTCAGTTCAACACTGTTCAAAAGTTCAGTGTTTCTTCTTGAGACTCAAAGCAATAGCTTAACTGTGAACCCTTAAACAAAACAAAAAAACAGTTGCATACTTCCCACCTACAATGGTACAGGATAGACATTCCTGTTACAAAAGGGAAGAACAGAGAGGCATGGACCCTGACCATGGTGGTCCGCTGTAGTTCCTAGCCGGATCAAGCGACACTGTATGCTCTTGTGGAGTGTGCCAAATACAGAGAACTCCGCTTCAAACACCTTCCTCCAAAGGGTAGGGTAGCAAAAAAAGAAAAAAAAAAAAAAAGACAAAACCGCCAAGGTATTTTGATGGAG
>CABHPQ010156470.1:0-33103 GCA_902168405.1 Peromyscus aztecus | reverse complement strand
GTGAGGAGCGCGGGGCTGGGGCCGCGGAGCCGATTGCAACCTCGGGCTGCAGAAACCGGGGTCGCTGGGTGGCCAGTCCCGTCCCCGCGGCTCCCGGGCGTGCACATCCTTGGCACCCGGCATCCAGACCCCCCTCAGCGGAGAGCGGGCTGCAGAGCGGCGCCTGCCCGGGCGGAGGACCAGTGCTGCCCGCTCTGACACGCCATCTCCCCGGCGAGGGCGGGGTGCTAGGCTGGCGGGGCTGCGCGGGGACCACTGCCCAGGGTCTCCTGGCACAAGTCCTTTTCGCGGACAGTTGCCTGCCCTGGCTTGGAGTGGAGGCGACGAAATGAGCACCCCGCCCCCATCCGCGCCCCAGCGCTGTCGCCCCAGTCACCTTCCTTTGCCCTTCTCCGACAGCACCTTGGACTTGCTCCCTCCCCAACTGGGGAAAATCTGAGGAAACCAGGCAGGGACCTTGGAGACGCCGCCTGCATACTCAACAGCCTGGACATCCAGTCACCTTGGTACCTCGGTGCTTCCCAGACACTTTGGAGGGGCAGGTTTGCCATTTCTACTCCCATCCCTACCCCCACCCCCCCCCCGTCTCTGTCTCTACTGAGGAAGGGAATCTTCTGAGAGAAGTTGGGGTCTAGGTACCCTATAACCTAGTTCCAGAGCCCCAGGGGCGGCTCTTAGGTAACTAAAAGACACCCTAGCTTTGTAGCTTTGTGAGGGAAACAAACCTCATCAACTAACTCCTTCCCTTGGGCAGTTTCTGAATATTTCTTAGAAGCCTGGAGACCAAGGAAGCCGACTTTTCCTGGCCAGTTACTCAGTTACTGCACCCTTTGCTTGGCTCCGACTCTCTCCTTCCTAGGTAGAGACACATTTTGCTTATGACCTCTGGCTGGCCTCATTCCAATCGCTGCCTGGCCTTGGACTGCCCATCAGGACTGTGATTTTTTTAAGACCTGGTTGGGTCTTTAAAAAAAAAAAAAAAAAAAGGAAAGGAAAGGCTGCAAGCCTCCAGTCCTTGTTGGCTCTAACTATGGGTTGTACTCTTCTCTAGAACCTGTGGGCTCCCTATTCCCCCTCTGGGCTGTAGCAGCACCTCTGCCCTTCACTTCCGCAAGAAAATTGATTGTCAAACCTCTTGGGGATGATGATGGAGGCATCCCTGTGTGAGCAGATGCAGGATTTGGAAGCAATCAGGAAACAAACAAGAATGAGGAATGTTTTTAAAAAGCTCACATGATTCTGGGACTAAGAAAAGATGGAGATGCCACTGGTCTATGAAACTTGGCCTCTCCTTGTCAGGTCCCACCAGCCCAGGGGACTCACATATGCAGGACCTGTATTGGGTGATGCGTGTTTGGAACCTAGTCCTTACTAAATTCCAAAGCTGTAAATGCATTCCGAATTTTAAAGTCCTCATAATCATCTTCTGTAATGTAGATATTGACACCCCCCCACCCCCACACACACCTTAGGAACAATACCAACAAAACTGGTAACTTTGAGAGAGCCCAGGTTCCCTGCCACCTCTTCCACATCAGGACAGGAGCTAGGACAATGGAAAGGACCATACTGAGCTTTAGAGTCATATGCCCACTTTACAGCTCCATAGCGAGACACTGTTTTATAAGAGGGAGCACAAAGGAAAATCACTGTCCTGCCCGAATGAACAGAAAGCTGGGGTGGTAGGAGGTCAAAGGTGGCGGGAGGAATCATCTCCAAGATGGCTTTCCAAGCATGCCAGTCTTTCAGCATGTTGGAGACGCCACAGATCAGGTACCCCAAACTGGGCCCTGCCTTGGGGAGCCTGTCTCTAAGAGTCAGGGAGATATTGAGTACACAGCACACAGAAGCTGATATGTAACTCAGGGCAGGCAGATAATAGGAATGACCTTGGGAGGGTGCCAGCACCTTTCCTTCTCTCTTGAGAAGAAGAGCAGATGAGCACCAAGGCCCTACCAACGCCCGCAGACCTTGTGTGGTGGGCTTGCCTACAAACAGACTCAAGCTAGGTTGCTGTGCGTGGGATCCATTCCAGACTCATTTACAAACTCGTAGTTGGTGAAATGTGATAAACCGAACACTGTAGGGATTTCTAAACAAGGAATTAGAAAACTCGACTCCAAATGGGAGAGATGCAGGCAACAAATCGTCAGTGTTTATGTGCCTCTGAATAGCTTTGATTTCCTTCGGTAGGAGCTGACAGCTGGCTGACAGAAAGCTCGCCCAGGGAGAGAAGAGACAAAAATCAAGTATGAAACTAGGAATCATGTTTTCAGGTAACTTTCTATTTCCATTCAGAGTGGGTGTCTGGGAGGGTGAGTGTAGTTATGGTTTGAATTGCTCCATTTACCCACAGATATTTTTTCCCAAGGGCTCCTGATTCTAAGATGCCATGCTTTGCTTCTGCCTTCCAGAGCTGGGGACCCCAGCGCTCAGCCTGCAGACTCCCTCTGTCCTCACTATGTGCTGCCTCTATTATCTGGGGTCTTTCTGATCTATTTGTTCAGATGGTCAGTCTTGGGTTTCTTGCCCCCGGAGATTGCTTGTCAGCTGCTGGAGGTGGGGGCAGCATCTGGAAGCCCAGGTGCTCTGTCCACAGACTTTAAACCACCTTGTTCTTCGCCCTTTGCCTCGCTGCCACTTTGTGTGGCGCCCGGGACTACCGGGACCTATAGTTCAAGGGTCATATATACCAATGGCTCTTCACATGACAGCGTCTGTCACTCTGCCGGGTCCTCTCTCTTTGCAAAGCTTATTTCAGATTTTTTCACTTGATAATACCTTTCGTCCAGTTGTCTTTATTCTTGGGAGTATATGCCTTTTAGCCTTAAAAAAAAGGTAAATACATTTTGAGTGGAAGCTTACCGGCAGAGAAAGGCAGTAAAGACTGTACCAAGTACGCAGTGGTGCATTCTAACTAGAGTTACAGACCGCTAGTTTAACAAGGAATTGGCCTGGAGCAATGGCTCAGTAGTTAAGGGCACTTGCTGCTCCTCCAAAGGTCCCAGACTCGGTTCCCAGAACCCACATAGCCCCTCACAACCACCCATAACTCTAGGGCCAGGGAACCTGATACCCCCCTTTTCTGGTGTCTGAGAGAGCCAGCAGAGACACACATGCAGTCAAACATTCATACACACCAAATGAAAATGTAAAAAGAAATAAAATAGAGAAGGGGTTTACACAACTATTTAATAATTAAGACCTAATGATGTAGGGATCCATAAGGAAAATCTAGTAAGTCCTTACTAGATTTCACTGAATCCGACAAAACATTACTGACGGAGTAAAAATGTCATTTTCAATAGTCCAAGGACAGCCTTGTTTCATTTCTCAGGCACTGTCTGTTTTGTGGCGTGTGTGCATGGTGTGTGTGTGTGTGTGTGTGTGTGTGTGTGTGTGTGTGCATGGTGGCCAGAGTTGAGGTTGGATGTCTTCCTTAGCCGCTCGCCGCCGCCACCTTTCTTTTTAATCGAGGCTCTCACTGAACTTAGAACTCACGGATTTAGCTAGTCTAGCTACCCAGCTTGCTCCGGGAGGGGGCTGGGGGTCTCCTTTCCTCACTTTCCACATGCTGGAATTACAGCTGGCACCATATCTACCCTACATTTATGTGAGTGCTGGGGATCTGAACTCTGGTCCTCACACTTGCATGGTAAGTGGTTTATGGACTAAGACATCTCCCCTAGTCTTTACCTTTTTTTTTTTTTTTTTTTTTTTTGGATAGAGTCTTTCTCTAATTGGGAACTCAACACCAGGTAGGCTTGACTGACTGGTCAGGGAGGCCCAGACATCTATCTATTTCTGCTTCTCGAGTGCTGGGGTTACAGGCACGCGCCACCATGTCCATATTTCTTTTAGCATGGGTTCTGGAAGTCAAACTCGGGTCCTCATGCTCACAAAGTAAGTGTCTCATCCACCAAGCCATCTTCCCCTATCTCTGTCATTTTAAAAGGCTTTGGATTTGGGATGTGTTAAAAAGAAGTTAAAATCTGAGATCAATTCCTTGAAAAGAAGAATGAGTCAAGTAGAAGGCTAAGTAGGAGAACCCCTTCTGGTGGTGCCTTTCAGTTCCATGTCCACACAGCACAAATATTATAAGACTGCCATTCCACAGATGGTAACGCGTTTTTCTCTGTCCTGCCAGCCAGCTCCCAAATAATGACACAGAGAGACTTCTTATTAACTATGAAAGCTCGGCTTTAGCTTAGGCTTGTTTCTAATTAGCTCTTAGGACTTAAATTAACCCATTTCCATCCATCTTTGTGCTGCCACATGACTCATGGCTTTTACATCTCCTCCTGCATGTCCTGCTTCCTCTGCATCGGGCCCATGACCCCGCCTTTCTTCCTCTCCGAGTCCTCTCTGTCTCCAGAAGTCCCGCCTAACCTCTTCCTGCCTAGCTAAGGACCATTCGGCTCTTTATTAACCCAATCACAGTGACACGTCTTCACACAGTGTAAAGGGATGTTCCGCAACAACAGATGGATGAAGTCAACACTCCCAAGAAGCCAAGGCTTGCCTAGGGCTTACAGCTCACATGGGAAAATTAGGATCCCATTCTGCATCTGCCTGACTCTGAATCTGCTCAGAGCTGTGATGTGCATGGAAGGCAAATGACACCGGGAGAGGTCAAGAAAGGAGACTAGCAAAGGGGCTGACCGAACGTCCACATGGTGTTAGCCCTGGGTTGTCAGGGTGGGTTTCCTCCCACAGGAGGAAAGATCATTCGAGGCAAGAGAAGTGGTCTTCATCAAATGCTCCGAGAAGAGCAAATCAGATTCACATGTCAGCATTTGTGGTTTACAGATTGATCTGGCAAGATGAAAGAACTCCCTGAAAGAGAGTGAAGGTCTAAAGACAGGGCTGTTTAACTAAGAAACTGACTGCAAAATGAGGCACTGGGAGCCTTGTCAGAACCTCTAGGGAATGAATTATCAGACAATCTTCTTCTAAAAATGTTTAAGTTTCAACAGTCTCAGAATGGCCCCACTATTAAAATGTGAGCGAACTCAAAAGCCATTATAGCATATGGAAGCACAGACCTACGGTGTAGACACTCTGGAGACTGAGGCAGAAGGATTGCTGAAGCCCAGGCATTCAGGCCAGTCTGAACAACCTAGCATAGTTTCAAGGGCTGGGGAGCTAGCTCAGTCAGTTAAATACTTGCCATGCAAATCTGAGGACCTGAGTTTGGTCTCCAGCATCCACGTAAATGGTGCACACTTGTAATCTCTGCACTGGGGAAGCAGAGTCAGCCAGATCCATGGGGCTGCCTAGCCAGCCAGATTCATGGGCTGCCTAGCCAGCCAAACAGTCTTATCAGAGACCCTTGGGTCCTGGTGAGAGGCCTTATCTCAAATAACAAGGTGGGGAGCTCCTGAAGGACACTGGAGACTGACTTCGGGCTACACACAGGCATACCCCACCATCAGTGAGCATGTGCCTCTGTCCACACACAACAATGATGTAAAGACAGAATTCATTCCAGTGAAAAGTAGGCCTCCTGAACTCTTTTTTGCTAAATAATTCTCCAGGCCTCAGGAGAGAAGGCTTGACATTATCTCCATAACAAATACAGGAGGCAGCTAGTTGGTACTCAACTTCCCTGCCGTTCACAACATCCCAGTTTCCGTAGGATGGAGAAGAGGGCACTGCCCCTCTCGGACATCCCAGCCTCCAGTTTGTTACCAATTCCCTCTCTTAGAGACTCCTGATAAGTGCTTAGGGTTAATGTTGTAGAGAAGGGCTTTACATGAGGGGTGTGTGTGTGTGTGTGTGTGTGTGTGTAAGTAACCTAAAGTCTTTCCATCTTTCCACACTTAAAGGTTCTTAAGAATGAGAGTAATCAGATGAGAGTCCTAATTCTAGAACCCATAGGAAAGTGTAATATTGAAACTCAGAGCAAGGCATGGTGGTGCACACCTTGAATCCCAGCACTCTGTGAGTTCGAGGCCCAGCCTGGTCTACATAGTATACATAGTGAGTTCCAGGACAGCCAAAGCTACATAGTGAGACCTTGTCTGGAAAAAAAAAAAAGTCAGTACATGGTAACTTGTTTTTATTTCAGTGTCTCTCAAGCATGACTTTGGTTTAAGGATTTTTTTTTTTTTTTTACTTTTATTTTTGTGGTTGCTACTGTATCATTTCTTTGCTTGGAGTTACTAAGTGGTTTCTGTATTTGGTATTATGTTCCAATGCCTCCTAGTTTCTTTGCATAGTAAACCCATTTGTATTTGAAAACTGCAAAGAAGTGGTTTCTTTGGTGTTCTCATGTGAACTTTCAAATGCTTTGCTTCCAGAATAGACGTGCGAATTGGGACCCACGCTGCCACCCTAAGTCCTGCACCCCAAGCTTCAGGTATGTCGTGGTGGTAGAATGGCTTTTCTAAACTCTACTGACAGGGGCATAAAACCAAAGCATTTCCTTTCCTTCAGGTTGTGCGCCCACTCCCTGAGTGCTTAGCTGTGCATCATGAATGATGTTAAAATGGAGGCAGTTCGGTTTGGAGTCCTGCCTTTTATGAGCTTATTCATGGCAATGCCACTGGAATATTCGGCAACAAATACTATTAATAATGCCGTGAGAAGTGAACTGTGTTGTGCAAGGAAGGCCTCGTATGACCTACCTTTGCATACGCTGACCTTTCCTGTCTCCAGGCTCCTGTAATGCTGAGAGTGGTACCGTATGGAAGAGTGTGTGACAGTGTACTGTTCAAAGAACAGACAGAGGCCTCTAAATACAACACCCAAGCTGGAAAATGGAAAAAGCATCCCTGGGACTGTGGAGGCCTCTGGGTCACCCTCCCACATCACACAGTTTTCCCTCCTCTACCAACAACCACTTTCCCTTTGGATGCTAGTCATAGCTTTCGTTGTTGTCCATTGACTGCTAAGAAAAAAAATAACTAACTAGTCAGCAAGCACAACACTAGATGGAGTAAGAGTGATAGTGACTGTAGGTGGTGAATCTCAGAAGATAAGCCACCTCGTGACCGCTTACAGGGACCCCTGGGCAGGGTCAGGAATGAGTCCTAGGATCCATGGGGCTCATCATAACAAGATCTCTGGCCTAGACGAGGTGCAGTGCAGTGATTGAGTGGGGTTGTTCAGCCCTCCCCCTCCCCATCAAGCCCACCAGGACTTAGCCCTAGGACGTCAGAGCTGAGTGAAGAGCAGAGCTAAGAGGAGCAGCACTTGGAGCCACAGAGGCAGGACAGGAGGGGACGCAAGTGTCAGGACACAGCAAATAGAGACAAGAACCGAAGCCAGGCTGCTGCTTTGGGCTTCAGTTCACAGATGGAGCATGGCGGGGTGACTGCACTGAGGATGCCTGTGCACATCCACCCACATGGCAGGTCCCTCCAGCATTTTCTGGGGGGTGGGGGTGGGGTGCCTCTCTTCCATGATCTTAGGCGTCTGTATTCTTTGAGCACTGTTTTTCTTGTTTACCGTTTCATCTCGGTAGATTCTTTCCTTCGGTTAATCCTTGAGAGTATGTCCCAATTCTTGCCTGGAGGTTTGGCTAAATATAGAATTCTAAGCAGAGGGTCATTTCTCCTTCGGATATTTAAAGACACTTCTGCATTGGGTCTCATTGCTTATTGTTGATATACCTGGATCTAAATTCATGTTTGATCTCTTGGGATGTGACCTATCCCCACACCCAAGGGCCCCTTCCCTTCCCATGCTATTGAGACTGTAGAATCCTCTAGTTTGTCCTCTGGAAGTTCACAGGCATGTGTTATGGGTATGCACTGTTTCATCCACAGTGCAATGCTCCGATTAGGCCTTTTTGATTTGATAAGTCTTTTTTTTTTGTATATGTACAACATTTTATTTATACATTCTTCAGTAGAAGGGCATCTAGGTTGTTTCCAGGTTCTGGCTATGACAAATAATGCTGCTATGAACATAGCTGAGCATGTGGTATGATTGAGCATTCCTTGTCATTGAGCATTCCAAGTCTTTTTGATTTGATAAGTCTTTATTCCTTCCCCCCACTTTAGTTGACGATTTCCTCTTGTGCTCCCCTTTCGACATAGTTTCCTTGCTGGTGCTGTGGTAAAATACTCCTACCAAAAGCAAGCTGGGGAGGAGAGGCTTCATTTGGCTTGCAATTTCAGCTCACAATCGTTGAGGGAAGTCAGGGCAGGGACTCACGGCAGGAAGCATGGAGGAATGGCCTGCTGGCTTGTTCTCTGCCTTGCTCACAGGTTCGTTGTAGGCTAGCTTTCCCATACATCCCAGGACCATCTGCTTAGCAATGGTGAGGTCCACAGCAGACAGAGACCTTCTTCATCAGTCGCTAATCAAGACGTTTGCCCAGAGGCATGCCCACAGGCCAGATTGATCTAGGCAGTTCCTAAATCAAGTCTTTCTTCTCAGGTGACTCCAGGCTGTCAAGTTGACAGTTGATGCTAAGTAGGACACTACTCTACCATTTTTTCTTGGTCGAAATATTATTTGGATGTTGGAGTTCCTGGACTAGTATCTCTGGTTGTATTTTTCTTTCTTTTCCTGTTGTTTGTTTGTTTGTTTGTTTTGTGAGACAAGGTCTCTCTGTGAGGCTGTCCTAGAACTTCTGGCCCTCCAGCTTCTACTTGCCAAGTGCTGGGATCACAGGCAGGTGCCATGAAGCCCAACCTTTTTCTTTTCTTTTCACTCCACTGTGTTGGAGATTCTCATCACCACTGCCACCCACATTTTCTATTGCTTTTTTGTTTGTTTGTTTGTTTTTATGTGCATTGGTGCTTTGCCTGCATGTACGTCTGTGAGAGTGTCTGATCTTGGAGTTACAAACAGTTGTTAGCTACCATGCGGGTTCTGGGAATTGAACCCGGGTCCTCTGGAAGAGCAGTCAGTGGTCTTAACTGTTGGGCCGTCTCTCCAGTCCCTTCTATTGACTTTTGCAGGCTTCTTTCATGTTCTTTTGAGATTTCATGGTCTCCGAATACTGTTCACAGACTCTTACCTCACGCATACGACGACTCTTCCTCCTCCGAGGATACTGAGTTTTTGAAGTTTTTATTTTCCTGACTACTCTCTTTACCCTCCCGTTTACCTTTCTCTGTTTGCCCTGGCCTCTGTCTTTAATGCAGGAAGACTTTTCATTTGCTTTCTGGTTTTTATTTAAGCTATTGGCTCATGACTAAAGGACCTGATAAAAAGATCAGTGAGAAGACTGGAGCATAGGGGTGACACTGGTCCCCTGGGAGCCTCACTGTGGAATGCTCTGGGGGCACATGAAGTCCTGTGGTATTCGCTCAGGCAGGTCTGCTGTTGAATGCAGACCTGAGCAGCTTTCTCCCGAGGGATCAGGTGTAGCTGACCATCTTTCTGCAGCTGGTCAGGAGGGTGGCCATTAAACAATCACATACTTGTTGTCCAGTCCAAAGACCCTCTGCTTTACCGTTTTCAGAGAACAGACCTCTGGATGGCCCCAGGGTGGAAGTGGGGCACTGGTCCATCACTGGTGGTCTGGAGTTGGAGGGACCACCCACTGTCCACATTTCCCAAGCTTTCACATGCCAGCATCACTCAGGGATCTTGGTGAAGGCGGGACTGACGTAATAGGATGGAGTCTCAGACTCAGGGTATGTGGTAGGTTTTCTGCTGCTGGCCGAGGTAGGACCCACCTGAGCAGTGAAGGCTTTGCCTGCTCCCTAACATCTTTTGACCTGCCCCTCCTTATTTGGGAATCCCAATTCTAAAGCTCCCTGCTTTAAAGATTCTTTGCTGTTCATGGGGTTAGTTTTTAGCTTTCTCAGGCTGGCTCCTCTGCTTTCGGGCTGCCACAGCACTCTTGTTTTCTCTCTGGTTTCGTGAGTGTATGTCTTTTGAAAAACTGGTTAGTTTTGGGAGGTTTCAGGAGGGAGCAAAATGAGTTGTGGGCATTTTGCCACATAAGCCCTAACCCTGGCCATCTGCTGTGGTGTTGCCGGAGTTTGGTTCTGCCCCTGTAAACAGAGTCTCTCATCACAGATAACTGGAGTTTAGGCTTCAGCCTTCCTCCTTTGTTGGCCTGCAAAAATCTCTTTTTAAAAAATTTAATGTTGGGGGCTGGAGAGATGGCTCAGAGGTTAAGAACACTGACTGCTCCTCCAGAGGTCCTGAGTTCAATTCCCAGCAACCACATGGTGGCTCACAACCATCTGTAATGAGATCTGGTGCCCTCTTCTGGCCTGCAGACATACATTCAGGCAGAACTCTGTATACATAATAAATAAATAAATCTTAAAAAAAATTAATGTTAATTTAAGAAGTATTTATTATTATTGTGTGTGTGTGAGGTATGAGTAGATACATCCCATGATGCATATGTGGAGGCCGGAAGACAACTTTCTGGAGTTGATTCTCTCTTTCTCTCTGTATGTAGGTTCTGGGGATCCAACCCAGGTCATCAAGCTTGTACAACAAGCACCTTTACCTACTAAGCCTTCTCATCGGCCCCTTATTTTATTTATTTATTTATTATTTATTGGTTGATTGATTGATTGATTGATGCTTGGGACAGAGCTAAGGGCCTTTCATGTGCTACGCAAATGCTCTACCACTGAACTACACTCCTAGCCCAACCAGCTAAATTCTTACACAGTCATCCAAAAGAAGCTCCAGTATCTGGCCCATTTTTGTCCCTAAATTCCTGAAGTGTTTGAATCTCATGAATCTTATGGTAACCACCTCTGTGCAGCATCTTCCACAGCCTCCATGAACTCCTCAGGATGGGCTGGTATCGCTGCAGCTCTGGCCAGTGCCTATCAGGAATACAGATGTCAACAATGAATTCATTTCTGCGCGTGCTTACTTCGTCTTGTCCCTCTTCACTCTCTGTTCTCTTCCTTCTAGAAAAGACAAGTGTGTTAACCACCTGTCCTATTATCAAACAGAAACCCATGTCCCATAATCTTACTCCTACTTACTTATTTATTTTTGAGACAGGACCTCACTCTGTGGCTCCCACACTGGCCTTAAACATGTAGGTAGACCAAGCTGACCTCAAACTCATGGTGATCCTCCTGCCTAAACCTCTCATATACCAGGATTACAAGAGTGGTTCACCATGCTGGGGGTCATAATCTTAAATATAAAAAGGAGCAATTGGTCAGTTTACTACACTAGGTTGACATTGCATAGAAATGAACAGTCATATTGGTCTAGAAATGTTCCTAGTTTTCGTTTGTACAAGGATAATACACTGTATGGAACAGGGAGAGTCTATCTATACGGGCTTGGTTACAGCAATTAATAAAATATGCTGTAAATAATGAAAAAAGCCAGTGACTAGTAGGAACAATATTTTTCAAAAAATTATTCAGATTTATTTACATGTTATACATATCGCATTTATGATACAATCTGATCTTTGTCTCCTACTGTAAGCACAATTGAAAGACAAATTTTCTCTTAGCTAATATAAAGTGATAATTATTGCCCCCATAATGAAATTATCTATTGAGGGAGTCTGAATCTGAGATATCTAAATAAATCAAACATGTATTTTTAGTGTCAATGGAAAAAAATCAAGTGTTTATAAAGCCTGTGGGACTCCTTTTAAAGTTTTTTAAAAATTTTATTATTTTTATTTTATGTGTATACATATATGCATGTTTTGCCTGTGTGTATGTCTGAGTACCACTTGTATGCTGGGTGCCTGAGGAGGCCAGAAGAAGGTATCAGACCCCCTGAAACTGGTATCCCAGTTTTGAGTTACCACGTGGCTGTTGGGAATTGAACCTGGACGCTCTGAAAGAGCAGCCGGCGCTCTTAATGACTGAGCCATCTCTCCAGTTTCTTTAACGAGTTAAAACACTTTCTTTAAGATTTACTTTTATTCAGATGTGTGTGGTTTATGCATTGGGGGTGGGGGGGGGATGCACGGACCGTGTTCTTGGACTCGTGCAATCACATGTGGAAATTAGAGCAGGCTGTCTACTGTTGCTTTCTGTCTTATACCCTTGAGACAGGGTCTCTCACTAAACCTAAAACTCACCTTTGCAGCGGGGCTAGCCGGTCAGGGAGATCCTGGAATCTACCTTTCTCTCTGACCTTAATGCTTGAGTTACAGAGCCGTGTGACCATGCCGGGCTTTTTCCTGGGGTGCTAGCATCGAGCTCGAGTCCTCTCGCTTGCACAGCCAGCCCTTTTACCCGCGGAGCCGTTTCTCCAGCCCAAATTCACGATTCTGCTCTGCTTCCATTAATTACATAATCCCATCCATGTCCCTTTCATACATATTTCAGAAACAGACAAAATGAATACAAGTTGGACATCGAGTCTGATTAATCTTCGACTTCTTTGATAACCAGGTATTGATTTCTGACTTTTGAAGATGGATGAAGGCACAGAAGTTTCAACTGACGGAAATTCCTTGATCAAAGCCGTCCATCAGAGCCGGCTGCGCCTCACGAGACTTTTGCTAGAAGGCGGTGCCTACATCAACGAGAGCAATGACCGTGGAGAAACACCTTTAATGATTGCTTGTAAGACCAAACACATCGACCAGCAGAGCGTCGGGAGAGCCAAGATGGTTAAATACCTTCTGGAGAACAGCGCCGACCCCAACATCCAGGACAAATCTGGGAAAAGCGCTCTGATGCACGCATGCTTAGAAAGAGCTGGCCCGGAGGTGGTTTCCTTGCTCCTCAAGAGTGGGGCGGACCTCAGCCTGCAGGACCATTCTGGCTACTCAGCTCTGGTTTATGCTATAAATGCAGAAGACAGAGATACCCTGAAAGTCCTCCTTAGTGCTTGCCAGGCGAAAGGGAAAGAGGTCATTATCATAACGACAGCAAAGTCGCCCTCTGGGAGGCACACCACCCAGCAATACCTCAACATGCCTCCGGCAGACATGGATGGGAGCCATCCGCCGGCCACGCCTTCAGAAATTGACATCAAAACAGCCTCGTTGCCACTCTCATATTCCTCTGAGACGGACCTGACACTTTTTGGCTTTAAAGATAAGGAGTCTTCTGGAAGCAGTGACAACACCTGGGACCCAGACTCTCCTAGGCGGAAGCCTGGGATGACCACTAATGGGCCCAAGCTATCCCAGACTGCTCCAGCCTGGATCAAGAGCACCCCATCACTAAAGCACCAGGCCAAAGTGGCCTCCTTGCAAGAGGAGCTCCAAGATATCACTCCAGAGGAAGAAATAGCCTACAAAACCAGCGCGCTGGCGCTTTCTAAGCGGTTCATCACCAGACACCAGAGCATCGACGTAAAAGACACGGCGCACTTGCTCAGGGCCTTTGACCAGGTCAACTCAAGGAAGATGTCGTATGACGAAATAAATTACCATTCTTTGTTTCCAGAAGGCAACCAGCCATGCATGGAAATTCCCACTGACCAGGACCCGGACTCCAACCAAGCTCTCTTTACCTCCACTTTAAAAAGTATCGTCCAAAAGCGAAACTCGGGAGCCAATCACTATAGCTCTGATTCTCAGCTCTCAGAGGGGGTTACCCCTCCAAACTTAGAAGATGGCAAAGCCGGAAAGAAAAAGATCTTCGCGCCATCTCCTTCCTTGCTAACAGGGTCTAAAGAATTAATGGAGACCGTCCCTCCGGGTCCCCTGAGCAGGAGGAATCACGCGGTCTTAGAAAGGCGGGGCTCTGGAGCCTTCCCCATTGATCACAGCCTCCTGCAGAGCAGACCCGGGTTTCTGCCACCCTTAAATGTAAATCCGCACCCTCCTATCACAGATGTCGGTGTCAACAAGATCTGCAGCCTGCTTTCTTGTGGCCAAAAAGCGCTTGTGCCCACGGTTCCTAGTTTCCCGAAGGAGTTCAAAAGCAAAAAGATGTTGTTGAGGAGGCAGTCACTGCAGACAGAGCAAATTAAGCAATTAGTAAATTTTTAAGAGACGACTAGAAAACACATCATGTTCAGACGTCTGTTTCAGAAAAACACAGAGAAGAGATCTTAACTGTATCCTTTTAAGTCTTAGCTAGTGCATCACGGCTAGGCAGATCAAAATATAGTGTATTTTGTATTAGGTACTGTGAGCACACCACAATATAGAGCATCTGAGGAAATCCTAACAAAGTGAAAGCTGTTTTTCTTAAAACCTCCAGTATTTATCAGCTTTCATGTGGCCCAAGTTTTCCATCTAAACCGAAATCCTCCAAGAAAGAAAGTTGCCTATGCTAGAAATGATTTTTTAAAATTTCAGATTGGCTTTGTGTTCTATTAAGAAACCATGTTCTCAAGTTAGTAATTTTGTCAACACTTTATAAATCAACAAGGTTGTAATTTTCCATGATGCCGAAATCATAAAGAAAACACTGACATCAGCAGAGCTAAACTACACGAGAAGGGTAAACAGGTTCTTTAAAAGTATTGACTCAGGCTGGTAAAGTCTTATTAAATTTTTGTTTGTTTGTTTGTTTTTGTTTTTTTGTTTTTTTTTTTTTTTTTTTTTTTTTTGAGAAAAGGGTTTTTCTTTGTAGCTTTGCGCCTTTCCTGGAACTCACTTGGTAGCCCAGGCTGGCCTCGAACTCACAGAGATCCACCTGCCTCTGCCTCCCGCATGCTGGGATTAAAGGCGTGCGCCACCACCGCCCGGCTAAAATTTTTTTTAAACATGAAGAACTAGTTAGAATGAGCAACTACTGTTCATAATGGCTGCTAAATC
Source organism: Peromyscus aztecus (assembly GCA_902168405.1). NCBI lineage: Eukaryota > Metazoa > Chordata > Mammalia > Rodentia > Cricetidae > Peromyscus > Peromyscus aztecus. The sequence continues at coordinate 18,468 of CABHPQ010156470.1, read as the reverse complement.
TGAACCAAAATGGCAGTCGAGGGGGCTGGGGAGATGGCTCATTGACTGTGCAAGACTGCTAACCTGAGTTTGGATTCCCAGAATCCAAGTAACAGCTATGCCTAGCAGTGCAAGTTTCCGTAACCCCGGCATTCTCTGTGGGGATGCAAGGGGCAGAGCCAGGAGAATGTCCAGAGGCTCACGGCTCAGACAGTCTGACTAACGCTGAGGTGAAGAGACCCTGCCTTATCTCAGGGGGATAAGGGGTGACTGATGGCCGAAAGTTATCCTCTGACAGCCACACACCCCCCCTCCCAAACTGGCAAGGCAGAGCAGCAAACCATAGGCCGAATTCTGTTGTTTCTGCACGTGTATTGATCTCAAACGGACTTACCAATCATGCTATCTTAAGGAATTATTCCTCATGTTATTTTTGGGTATCTTACCCATAGGTTTCCAATACCAAGCTAATATAAAAATTAAAAAGGATTCACCCTGACTTCCATTATTCTTGTCTGCCCAAAAGAAACACCCAAAACAGAGCAGAGAGGGGGGGGGGTACAAAAAGTTTCGGATTGAACATAAATGGAAATTAAACGCTTGCTTCATTTAAAAAAAAAAAAAAAACTGACTAATAGATTAGTTTAGTTTAGCTAAAATTACAAAAGCCAAGTAGAAACTTAATCATAAACTATGTTACCGGGTCATTACTAAGCAGTATCTTCATTTCTGATATGTAGTTATTAGGCATTCATATAAAGATATATAAAGATAATGTCCTTGGTGTGACATTTGGATCATCTAGTATTTTAGGGTCTATGAATAACTTTTAACAAAATACACATTATTATAAGATATTTAATGAAAAATGACAATAGTACCTACATGACTTCAAAGGCTGGTGTTCCAAGAATTCTTCCCTGCAGCTGTTCTGAAGTAAAGACTAATAAAACCGGAAGACCCAAGGTGTGAGTCTAATGACGTCATCCGCAGCTTTCTTTCTTTGCCCCAGAGGTGGCTCCATGCCTTTCTTGGTAATTTGATATACGCAATTTGAAATGTACATAGAAATTATTTAATTATTTGTGGCTTTTATTTTAAAAACTAATTGCAGGCCTTTCCATTTAATGTTTTGAAGAAAATATTAATTACATTAGAAAATATTTTTTATTGAGAAACTAAAATTGTACTGATGTTTGTAAGTAGCCGAATTCCTTTCACAAGTTTTAATATCGCAAAAAGTACTTGACCTCACATTGTAAGGACACAGTTTGGAAGAATGTGTAAATAGAGTAAATCATTATCAAGATGGTATCAATAAAGATTTAAAATATCAAGTTGACTAAGTTTTATTTCCCCCTCAAATACTAATAGTAAACATTTCAACATAATTTCAAGAGAAACTGTGCTGCACATGTAATTTAAATAACAAATAAACAAGAATAACTTGTCTTCCCAACATGAAAGCAAATTTAACATGATTAAAGCTTTGTTGACCATCATCAGAATTTTTAACCTTCAAGCAATCCTAAGAACATTTTAGATACTCACGCTGTTAGAATCTGGTTGTAAAGCCGTTCTGTGAGGCTTTTTACTACACTGAATGGGTGTCACTGGGTGCCTGGAGGAGTCACCAGTATTCCCTACAGGAATTTGTGTGTGTGCGCTCACATGAGTGTGCATGTGTGCTTGTTGATTTTACATTTATGTTTGAATTTCATGTAGAGTTTGATTTAACTTAAAGGTCAAATAATACTTCACATACTGACTTTACAGGTACCATTCTTAGTTCCTGGTGAGCAGAATTCCTAGATTATAACTAATACAGACCCAGGGCAACCCTTGTTACTAAGTCAAGCTTGGCACTGCCCATCCAAAGAAGACAGTGACATCTGCATAGGGTAGCCGTAGTGGACATACATGGGCCAGGCATGTAGCAACAGAACCCTTTACAAATCTCAATCTGTTCCCTAATAATTCGATTCCTGTATTTGCTTAAAAGAGAGACTGCATTTTTGAGAATGATGAAAAAGTTTCTAGGAATGCCAGAGATAGCAAATAAGTCGGCTGCAGCAGACTTGCCTCCCAGTCTCGCCTGGTACAAGAGAGTCGGTCAGTCATGAAGAACAAGATGGCATCACCTGCAGGAAAATGAATAGGAACAGAGATCATCATGTTAAGCAAAACATGCCGGACTTAGGTAAACATACCTGTTTTGTCATATGGAATCTAGATTTGAGTATATACATTTAAATATGGCTATGATACGGAAACATAAGTGGGGCTCTTCCAGGGAGGAACAAGAGGAGGTGCGAGGGCCTAGATATGAATAGAATATGATATTATCTGCATGAATATATTAATGATATATTAAAATGAAGCTAGCAAGATGGTTCGGTGGGTAAAGTTCTTGCTGTGTAAGCATGGAGACGAGACATTCAGGACTCACATAAAAGCTAAGCATGGCTATGAGCATGTGGACCCCCGGAGGCAGAGGCCAGAGTCTGGGGTGTTGTGGCCAGCCAATTAAACAAGTTCCAGGTTTAGTGAGAGACCTTGTCTCAAAACATAAAATAGAGAACAATAAAGGAAGACAGTCAAGGTTGACCGGCCTACACACACGCACACGCATGGACACACACACACACATGCACACACACACACACACACACACACACACACACACCTGTGCAGACGTCACATAGATGTTACAGTTGTGAGGTAATTCCCCAAGGAACACACCCGCACTTGTAAAGTCAAACAGAAAGTCTGTGTTGCCAGCTGGTGGCTGCCTGGGGAACTTACCCAAATCAGGCAGCCCCCAGCCTCACCGCTCTTGGCCTTTTGTGCATAAACCACACCCTATTTGACACACTTTGGTTAGCAGGAGCAGTTAGTGAGAAGGGAAACCACAGATGCCCCAAAGCAAGGTTAGTTAGGAATTTAGGGACTTTGCCGGATCCTGAAACTCTGGACTAGGCCTTTGATGGACTAGGCCTTTGATGGACTAGTCCTTGGCTCCCGTTTTGACAGTTGCAGGAGCTTGTGTGCAGGGCTGGAAGGTCAGAATGGCGCCACTAACATGGCATCAGTTGTGCTAAGGTTTCAGGGCCTGTTACATAAGGGCACTGACTTTGCATGATGAATATGTGCTAATTAATTGTTTAAAATAAAGGCAAATTTTAAGAACATCTCTTACCATCTTTCCCTCTTGCTCTTTCTGCCTCCCCGGCGACCTGATGCCGCCCTGGGTGGTGATGACTGTGTGGGCTACACCACCTACTTTTAGGAAATGGCAGTTTTGGTTTTTTGTTGTTTGTTTTTTTCTCTGTCTTTTGCTTTGTTTTTAGGCACGGTTTCTCTGTATAGCCCAGGCTGGCCTTGAACTCAGAGATCTGTCTGCCTCTGTCTTCTGAGTGCTGGGATTAAAGGGGTGCACCACCACCACCCAGCAATGTTTTTCAAAATCAACTCTCCATTCCTTACCCCCCACCTATCTTCCTCTTTTTTCTCCCTTTCTCCGTTGCTCCTTCTTTTCCCCCACACTCTCTATGAGTCTCCCACGTTTTCCAGGCTGATCTAGAACTCCTGGGCTCAAGTGATCTATGTTCCTTAGCCTACCAAGGGGCTGGGATTACAGGCAATACTTGCTTGGCTTGAGACCTACTTTAATTTACAAGGCTTAATCCATTTGGAAGCCATAATTCCTAGTAGACTAATAATTGGTTTTATATAGCCTTTTTAGTTCCAGTGTTCTTTAGATCATATTTACTTTGTTTTGTTGAGCTAGAGTCTCACCATATAGCTCAGACTGGCCTTCAACTGAAAACACTCTTGCTTCATCCTTTGGAATGCTGGGATTATAGGCATGTACCACCATTCTTGGTTATTATTTATTCTTTGATGATTTCATGCATATATACAATGTACAGCCGGCTCGTGGATCACACGTCCATGTTCCTAGGAGGGCCAGAGCATAACAAATCTGTCAGATATGGTAGATTCACCTGCCCACCTCCCAAGGTGACCCCCTGTCTCTGCAAACCTTCTCTTAAAGTCTACAATTAAAGGGCAGGAAAAGAAAAGGAAAGCCAGGAAGGATGCACTGCAGATATCAGAAACCACAGAAGGACTCCAGTCTGCTGGGATGCAGGACCAAATTTGCAAAGAGAAGCTTAGCAGTCATGGAGTCAGTGGCATGGGGTTAGGATGATCAATGGCTGATGAGGGAAATGGACCAGTTTGGTTAATCACTGGCTCAGGACAGTCTGTGTGTGCTGGAACTGCCAACCGGGTTAGATCACGTTGCTGGAAGATTAATCTGTGTCCACTACTGATCCAGCACTCCTTAATCAACTGTGAAAGATCTGATTCTGGGGATGGCATTTAAACCAGAATGTACAGGGGGCGAAAAAGTCGTGGTTTGAATTGAAAATATCCCCCACAGGCTCCCGTTCTGAACACTTGTTCCCCAGGCTGGTGGCACTATTTTGTGAGACCGGAACCTTTCGGAGGTGGGGGCTGGCTGGCAGAGAAGCCACTGGGGTGTGTTTTTACAGGGTACAGTATGACCCCTGGTTCAAGCCACCTTCTGTGCCCTGTCTGTGGTACAGTGAGCAGCTGCTGTTGTATGCTTCCACTGCCATGCATCCCACCGTGATGGGCTGGGGTCGGTGCACCCGAAACCAGGACCCAAATGAAGCGTTCTCTCCCGCAGCTACTCTGTGGGTACTTTTGTCACATTGACTCAAAATTAATCAATGCAAGAAGATGGAAAAGATGACAGAGTCTGGAAAATATTTAAAAGTTGTGTTTAGCTCAGAAAGACTCAACTGAGATTAGGTGGCTGGCCTTCATTACCAAAATCAACGATGAAATAACTGAGTCCCGAGTCTTTCAAATGAAGTCGAACATGACCAAAAATGAAGCTACTGGAATATTTCCACCAGGGCTGTCAATCAATGGAGAACCTTGTATGAGGGAGACATAGGGTCTCCATTCCCGGAAACACACAGGAGACAGCTGCTGATCAGACATTCAACAAGAGTGCCTCTCACTTAATGATCTTTGAAATTGTTTCAGCCAGAAGGTTCTTTGAAATGTCGTCACTCGTTAAGAGTTCCAGATTAAGTAGGAAATGTTGAAAGTGGATTTGGAATCGCAGTCCTGCACACAGCGTTTTGCTTTGTTTTTGTGTTCACCCAGTGTTGGTTAGGACGGCACAGATTTTGATTACCGAGCAAAACATTCCAATTCAAATCAATTTTCTCAAATTGAAAAACACTTACGAGCTGACTCCTTACTGGTGCTAGGAACTTGGAATAAAGGGAAAAAAATCACTTCCCCTGAGAGACACATGGAAGCTTCCCTAAGGTGGAAGCCAAGGTAAACACTCTGACCAGAGCAGATGTGCGTGTTTCATGGAGGCAGCCATGATGGAACAATTCTCAGAAATTCAAAATCAGCTGGAAGGAGGGTGGTGGAGCACAGGGACCTCACTGGGTAAAGCTCTGAAATGACCATGGCCAGTAATAAAGTAAGTTCTTACAGTCCCATACAGGTGGAACCACCAAGGCCTCCAAACCCTTAAGAGCGCAATGTTGGGGGTGCAACAGGAACTCTGTGTGTGTGTGTGTGTGTGATGCCAGGCATTGAACCCAGGGTCTTTTACATACTATGGCAGTTTGAATGAGAAATAGCCCATTGGCACAGCATCTGAACATTTTCTTCCTAGCTGGGGGTGCTGTTTGGGGGTGGGTGTTTAGATGATGTAGCCTTGCTGGTGGAGATGACGTAGCCTGGCCCCACTTCGCGTTTGCTGGGTCTGCTTCAAGTTTGCGGTTGAAGGCATGAGTTCCCGGCTTCCTACTCCAGCTGCCTGTTAACCACGCCTGAGCACCGCCACGATAGACTCATCCCTCTGGAACGGTAAGCCAAAATAAACTCCTCCTTACATGGCCTGTGTTCGCGGCGCTTTATCACAGCAGCAGACACGTAACCAACACACATTAGATAAGTACTCTGCCCTAGAGTTTCTGTTCTTCGTAATTAGCCCTTGAGCTAACAAAGAAGCAAGACTTTCACAGCCAGATATCTTCATTAAAAATTTGGACTTTTGCTATGTTCCTTCACTCCAAGAAAAGAGTCAAATCAAAGAGAGTGAATACCAGTCTTAATCTACAGCCCCAATGAGACCCAGATGGCTCAGGCACCAGAGATCGTGGGACTGGTGCTCCAGCGAGCCTCAGCACAGGAACAAAAGCAGCGGGGATCCAGGAGACTGGTCAGCCACCCACACCCCCTGCTCGCTCTCTACTGTAGCTGTGGGCTGTGTGGGAAGTTTTATTGTCTAAGTTATGAAATAATTTAAATATGTAGTAAAGTCAGAATCACTGTGGGGGTGGGATGAGGTGGAGTCCTTAGAAAACAGGATTACTTAAAGAAAAGAATGTCTTTCTTGGAGTGGAAACTAGGTCCAGAGTTAGGTGGGCAGAGGTTTTCTCTTTCTTTTCCAAATGGTGTGAAGTAGCATTGATGACCCTCTGAGAAATAAAGCCCCAGCTGGCTTGTTTCCTGTCCCGCCCCCATCAGCCAGGTTCCCTGTCAGTCATCCAAACTTCTCTCTGCTTAATGGACTCGTCGCAGAACTGCGGCCCACAAACATTTCTTCTGTTTCTTGGATCCCTTTTTCCATCACCTACTTTGGGTCTTCATCTTTCTTCTCTTTGAGAATCCCCAGTGTGGTTGGCTCTCCCCTGCCTTCCTGAAACTCTAAACTGACCACAGCCATCTGCTGCTTACAGTGGGGATATGGTCCCTGGATTCCCACAATCCTTCCCTACTTACAGTGGGATATAGATATGGTCCCTGGATTCCCACAATCCTTCCCTGCTTACAGCAGGTTGTCCCTGGAGAAGCCAAGCACCTCAGCCACGTCTCAAGGCTTCCTCTCTGTGGTCTGGGACTCTAACCTCAACCTGGATGGAGTCCCAGCTTAGGGTCACAGAGAAATATCTTCAGAGTCTCAACACATGGGGTCTGTCCCATTTCCTCCCGCTGCCCCTCTGAACCCAAGACAACTTAACGGGCTTCTTTACAAAACCATGTAACAGGTCAAATTGTGGTCCCAGGCACAAGGCTGACGGGTATGAAGAAGGGAGCAAGGCAATGACATGCAAAGTACAAGAGCAATGTGGGTGTGGCCGCTAGAACAGTAGGGCCCTACCCCCACCCTCCCCGTTCCTCCGCAGGCCCCTCTCCTTCCAAGCCCTGACGAGACCTTCTTGGCCCGGGGGACTCGGTCGACCTCATTTTTACAGAAAGAGCGTCAGCACTTCTGTATCTTTCTTTTTAGTACTCAACTATTCTGGCCTTTGTCCATGAACCTGTGACTCTCAGTATTCCTCACAGGCAGGCTCACATCCAAAATAATAGGGAGAGAGATACAGTACCTTTCTATGAATTCACTAGATGCTAACTGATTTCAGGGGGTAAAAAGCCCAGAGAACTAAGATCCAAGCAAATGGGCAAACTGTTCCAAATTACTTTTTAATAATTTCCCACTAGAGAAATCAACACCTAATGGCTAATGCACAGTTACACCACTCTCACAGGACCAAAAGTGATTGGACATTTGAAAGGCTCTGAATTTCTGAACAATCAAATCTCTTACCAATGTCTCTTCTAAGGTGGGATGGTCTTGAGAGTCATGGGGAGCAGAATTCAAACACTATGGGACTACAACAATGCCTTAGGCCTGGAAACATTGAAGAAGCAAGTATTTTGTGTTTGAACTTCTTTCCAAAATTCGTCTGTGCATGTGAATACATCAGCTTCGAATATAATACCATCCCATAATGCTGCTTTGCAACCCACAACATCTTTCCACATTAACCAAGGCTGCAGAGGCTGGCTTTTCAGTGTCTGTTAGCATCCTACGAATTTCTGCATATCATGGTCTGTGAAAATACTATCAAGGATTGATATGTATAACTCACAACACAGTAAAACGTACAAGTTATTCCTTGCCACTTATTCCTTCCAAATATGCACGTTGGCACAACTACAGACATTTTCATCACTTCCCCAAACCATCCCACTGCCCATCCAGTACTCTCCCTAATCCCATGAGTAACTGGCCATTCTGACCTCTGTTGCCATGTATTAGTTCTGGGTGCTTGTGGTGGTTTGAAAGAAAACGGCCCCCATAGGGAGTGGCACTATTAGGAGGTGAGGCTTTGTTGGAGTAGGTGTGGCCTTGTTGGAGGAAGTGTGTCATTGTGGGAGGCAAGCTTTGAGGTCTCTTATGCTCAAGCTATGCTCAGTGTGGCATACAGCTCCCTTCCTGTTGCCTGCGGATGACCATGTCTGCCTGCATGCTCCCATGCTTCCCTCCCTGATGAGAATGGACTGAACCTCCGAAGCTGTAAGTGTTCCTTTTTAAGAGTTGCCATAGTCGTGGTGTCTCCTCACAGCAACAGAACACTAAGACAGTACCCTGGGACTTTGTACAAACAGATCCAGATAGTATGTGCTCAGCTGTCCTCATTCCTCTGCACTGTTTACTCTTATCCTCACAACACGAATCAAGTAGTGCTAACTTTTTTTAGTGCTGTGTAGTAACCTCATTATATTTAGCAGTTCTCTTGCTGGTGGAAATGTGTTGTTTTTAATTAGGGGCTCAGAATATAACCGCTAGCAACATTCTATCACAAGTCTTTTCTGTGAACATGGGAACTCCCCTGAGTTCATGTTTAAGGACACAATGGCTGGATCCTAGGGCAGAGATATTGTCTTTATTGGAAACTGTGGGAATGCAACCCCCGCCCCCCACACATACACACAAGTCGTCAGTCCTTCTAGTGTGAGCTGTTCTGGGACGTATACACTGGTATCTCACTGTGGCTTAAATTGCCTTTCCTGGATGAGTGGTAATACTGTCCAGAACCTTTTCTGGAAAACTTGCTTTGGGCGTATGGCTATTTTATTTTGTGGTGCATCTGCCAATGTTTATCTCATTTTTAATTCAAGCTTTTGGCTTTTTACCAGTTTATAGGCGTACTTCACATAAAATAGTAACCCTTTCTCAGCCATGCTCCAGTGGTGTCTTTTTTTTTTCAGGATTTATTTTTATTTTATGAGTATGGGTGCTTCACCTGCATGTGTCTACGCACTGCATGAGTGCATTTAGTCAAGGAGACCAGAAGAGGGTGTTGCATCCTGTAGATCTGGCGTTTCAGATGGTTGTGAGCCACCACGTGGGTGCCCGCAAGTCCTGTGGAAAAGCAGCCAGTGCCCTTAACTACTGAGCCATCTCAATGGCGTCTTTGGATGAGAAGCTTGTTCAAGTCCATTTATCTGTATTTTCTTTTAGAGTTAGTACTTCCTGTCCACCTCAGAAGCACGAGATCTTTACACTCGCTGCCAAATGCCTTCTAAGTTCAGCTTTTATGTTTAGGCCAAAGGTGCCCTTCAGTCATGTGTGTGGTGTGAAGAAGTGAGTGCGGTTATATGCCCACACAAGTAACCATTCAGAATACACTTCGCAGTAGGAGAAATCCCACAGCTCTCTGTGTGTACTTGCGTTTCTCAGAACAGCTTAATTCCTTTATGTCTTGGTCTAAGTGGCAGCGTCTTGAATGTCACTAATTCATCACATACTATTGTTTTAAGACTATTAGGCCAGAAAGAGGGCTCAGCAGCAAGGCGCTTGCTGCCAGGCCTAATAACCTGATTGGATCTCCAGAACACACACGGTGGAAGAGGAACCTAGTCCTCCAAGTTTTCCTCTGGCCTCTATGTGTGCACCATGGCACACTCACATACGTATGCATACAAAACATAAACGAATAAATGTAGCAAAACTTTTTAAGAAAACTGTTAAGGGTTAGATAGGAAGTACTTCATTTTGGACAAATATATCATGCTTCCAATTTCATCAAAAAGTAGTTAATTTATTAATTCAATTTTTTTTTACAAAATTAATGTCTGGTGATTATAGAGAAGTTACAAAATGTTGTTTTTGAGATAGGGTATCACAATATAGTCCAGGCTGGCCTTGAACTCTTGATCTTCCTGTCTCAGGCTCCCAAGTCCTAGGGTTATAAGCATGTGCTACCACACCTGGCTTGAACATTTTTACTAAAATTTTAAAACAACTTTATTGCAGCTGGTAAAATCTTTCAGCCACGTACAGCCATGAAGACATTATAAGGATAGAATATGTACACAATAAGCATTTTTGATTAGAAAAATTTAGCATAAACCAATAATCGCAATTAATACAGCAATTAATTCAGACCAAAGCAGAGAAAGATCATGAAACCAAAAGAAAAAATGGTTTAGAAGAAGTATATTCTTATATTCTTAAAGAGAGACTTGGATCCCAATGGCTTGTTTAAATTCATGGTTTTGTGGTTCCAGAATATCATAGAAAACTTGGGTTTTATTAAAGTAGTCTCGAATATAAAGTAAATCTTCAGTGGAATAACTGTCATCCTTTCCGGTCCAAATAGTCAGGCTGTACCTGTATTAAAACAGAAGTGTATAAGTAAAAGCAAAAGATAGGAAACGGATAAAAAATTCCCCAAAGCCCACAGCAGTCTAACCACCCTGCCCGGCTCCGTTCCTTCATCAACATCAAAGTGACCAGAGATGGAACAGACCCCCACTGCTGCCAATACATTATGTAACTTCTATGTTTCAATTACAGAACGTTCAGTGGCTTAGAAACCCACACTGGAGCGCTGGAAATGAGCAATATCTTGTGAAAGGAGCTGATGGAAGATTTTGCTGCTGATCAAAGGCTCTGTCCCTCAAATAAAATTACACTGTATACCTGGGTGTGCTCAGGAGTCAGCGTGAAATAAGAAGCATGATGAGGAGAGTGTGAAGAGATCAAGTATCACCACCATACCCAACCTTCAGTCACTAATGATGTGCCTGGGAGGTTTTCTTTTGACAGGACAGGATGCCAAGAGATGGCGCTAACAAGAGCAAACAGGTGTTGGCGAGAGGGTTCATGGGGAAAAATGCCTAGTGCAGGGCCGGATGCGCTCAGCCCTGGAGACCCACCTGGTGGAAGGAGAGAACCAGCTCCTGCAAATTGTCCTCTGCCCTCTGCATACACACTGTGAGACACCTGTATCCCCCACCACACATAAAATACATAAATAAAATGAAAAAAGGAATAACAATACATTTTTAAATAAGAGCATATGCAAAATTTTACATATGCATGAACATGCCAGAGTCTGAGTATATTTTCTCTATTTTGGTTTTTATTGATCTGGCTGCTGCATGCTTGGGGACACCATACTCTTTAGTGGTCACATTCCCTTTGCCCCATAAACCTGTCGGATCCAGGAGAGACCTGGAAAGCATTTCTGTTACTAACGAAGACACAGGTTAGCAAGGAGCATGGTTTTGTTAAGCTGCTGTCCTGGTGAGAAATGAGAGTCAAGAAATACGACAGAGGGAAATACTTCAGGCTGAGTTCCCAGAAGTGTCATGTGACACACCGAAAAGAACTTTAAACCACAGTGCAGGTCACAAAAAGGAAAAAGTGAACACTAGCTTTTAACTCTCTCTATTTTTTCTCAGATGGAATCTATTTCTTTATCTGGGTACCATGGTAATGAACCTTATAACAAGACACAGATATAAGCCGGGTGGTGGTGGTGCACGCCTTTAATCCCAGCACTCGGGAGGCAGAGCCAGGCGGATCTCTGTGAGTTCGAGGCCAGCCTGGTCTACCAAGTGAGCTCCAGGAAAGGCGCAAAGCTACACAGAAACACCCTGTCTAAAAAAAAAAAAAAAAAGACACAGATATGATTATTTAGGTTAAGAAAAGAACTTTCCAGGTCATTTCTCCCCCATTAAACAGCTCTCCATTTTATCAAAACTGAAATGGGATAAATAAGATTGTGAAAGGGCATCTTAAATTCGATTCATTTAAGTCAATTCTCAGGATACACTTTAAAAAACATTCTTATTGTGAGAAATCACATGACGGTATATAAGTCACAAATGCAGTTTCTAACCAATTATTGTAAAGTGAATGTCAGTGTAACCAAAACACAAAGCAAGAGACTGGGTGGGCAGCACTCGGGCATCTGCGCACCCCTGCTCCATCACAGCCTGTCCTCGGACCCCTCCTCTCGTCTGTTCTCGTCCTACTTCAGGAAGCAAGGTATGCAAGGCGGGTGCTTTGATTAAGAGGGGGAAGAGGGGAATACATATTTATCTTTACTCATATTTCCACGAAGAAGCCGATAGCTGGTTAATGAGGCATCAGACCCTGTGGTGAGGGGGACCGCATAGACACAGAGACTCTTCCCAGCAACCCTTTGGTTCTGTCTGGTTTTTGAACTTATGCATTAATGATTGAGAAATTAAAGTCACCCAAGGGAAAATGAAAAGGCGGGAGTTAAACACTACATAAGACTGTGTGGCAGATGCTGGTGGCTTTATTTAATTTCCCATTTTTCTTATATAACAGATCTCTTCCTTCTGTCTACATAGTCATACAAACAAGAGCCACATTTCCCGGACTCACCTGCTGCCGGGAGTAGTCACAGACCGTGACAGTAGATGAACACGAGGAACACACGTGACTGCAACACTACAGAGCAGAAGGGTGCCCAGCCTTATCTGCCCATGGAAACCAAACCTCATCAGAGGAGACAGAGAAGCCTTCCCCATGTTCACCAAGGAAGAACTCATCGAGAAGGTAGAAAACAATCTATGCTCTGAATTTTAGGACTCTCAGTTCTACACAACAAACACTACAGGACATGCAAGGTCAGATACATCCTGACCATAACAGTGGGGGACTTCAGTACCCCACTCTCATCCTTAGGTGGGTCCTCCAGACACCCCCCCCAAAGTCAGCAAAGAAATGTCAGAGCTAAACTATGCCACAGCTCAAGAGATAGCTGCAGGATATCTCAGCCAAGTGACAGGGAACAAGTACTTCTCAGTGGCAGATAAAATCTCTAAAATCAAATTATAGGTCACAAAGCAAGCCTTAATAACATTGAAAAACTTCCTAATAAAGCATCATACTACAGTGAACAGCAAAAGAAACACAGAAACTAAGCCAACACTCAGAGACTGAATGATGCGCCGTCCTTATTTAATTGATTTATTTAATTCTGAGGGCCAAACCCAGGGCTTTGTGTGTAATAGGCAAGCACTCTACCAACATCCACAGTTCCTGAAAAACACTTTTGAATGAACAGCAAGCCACTGAATAAAGCAGAGAGGGAATTTTTAAAATTCCTAGAATCAACTGAAAATGGCGGCGCAGCTCACTGGAACCCTGGCTATAGCTAAGGTGACAGGAAAGCTGCCAGAGAAAAACACAGGGCACACAGACACTGGCCAGGACCTTTGAAGAGAGCTCGAATAACATAGGAAACAACTCCAAGAACTGACAATGGAATTACATGAAATTAGCAAGTTCCTGCACAGCAAAAGAAACCACCAACAGAGTGAGCACACAACCACAGGATGGAAGGAAGTCTGGGCCAGCTGCTTCAGAGCTAACATTTAGAATACAGAAAGAACTGCAAAAATTAAACACCCAAGCCTGAACCCTTCCAATCAATAAATGGGCTAATAAACTGAATTGAGATTTCTGAAAAGAACATAAACAGCTAATAATACTTTTAAAGCTCTTCAACATTTTTAGCCACCAAAGAAATGCAAATAAAAAATTCTGGAGAGGATGCCAGAAAAGATAAACCACTGGTAGGAATGTAAAACTGTGCAGCCACCAAGGAAACTGGTGTAAAGTTGCTCAAAAGACTAAAAATAAAATTACCATAAGACCTAGCTGTGATACTCCTGGGCACACACTCAAAGGATTCCACATCCTATCAGACAGATATCTGCACACACGTTTAGTGCCACACTATTCACAATTGTAAGGAATGGACCATCTTAAATATCTCTTAACTAAATCAGGCTAAAGAAAATTAGGTACATATACACAACAGGATTTTATTCAGGCATAAACAAAAATGAAATCACAACATTTGTAGGAAAATGGAGCTGAAAATTATTATAATCAAGTATGTCAAGCTCAGAAATACAATTTTCTCTGAACTGAAGCATTCTATCTCCCAGGACAGCTTTTTAAATCTTAGGAAGTGCTAAAGGGAGACACCTTAACATCCAGGAAGCAAACAACTCACAAGTCCCAGGAAGTTCCTGAAACTTACCAGATTCAGAAGTCCCCTCTTCCTTATTTAAGTGGTAAGGACTGCTGAGGAGTGAAGACTCTGATATGAAGAGTTGTCTTCAGGTTAAGTAGACAGGTTTGGGACTCAAACTTTTATGAGTCATCACGGTGTTGGGGTGAACTTCTTGTGAGGCAGATGCCTTTGAGTCATTCATGCCACTATAAGTAAACTCTCACCCAAATTCTTGCAAATAACTCAAATAAACTCAGTGGTTCACCAATTTGGACTTTGGTGATATCTATACTTTGGTCTGTCATCAATTCCCTATCTGGTGTGAGCAGATAGTCATTCATGTCTCCCAGGAATAATGCTTCATAATAGACAAAACCCCCATATTTTCTCCTGTATGAGGATCCAAGATTGTAGTTACTATATTTGGAGGGAGCATAGACAACAAAAGTAAAAAGGCGACCTTCAGAGGAAGGTTTAGAGAGGAAAGAAAAAGAAGGTAATTGAATACATGTGATATAAAAGCAGAGGGGGTCACTTGGGGCAGGAAAGGACAGGAGGCAGCCAATGAGAGGTGGAGAGCCGGAGAAGAAGGGACCAACAAAAGAATGCATAAAGTATCATAATGAAATCAATCTATAACAGTAAGTGCTAATTTAAACAAATAAGACTGTCAAAGTAATAAGTTTAGTAAATGTGGTTTAAATGAGACTAGATCCCCCCAGAGACACATATATTTGGATGTTTGGTTTCCAGTTGGTGGAACTGTTTAGGAAGGATTAGGTATGGCCTTATTGAAGGAGGTATGTCACAGGGGACAGGTGGGCTTTGAGGTTTCAAACCCCTATGCCAGATCCAGTTCTTTTCTCTCTGCCTCCTGCTTGTGGATCATATGTAAGATCTCAATTACTCTCCTCCATGTCTGCCTGCCTGCCTGCTTCCTGCCATGATGGTCATGGACTCATCCTCTGAAACTGTAAGCAAGCCCCCAATTAAATGCTTCCTTTTATAAGCTGCCTTGGTCATGATGTATCTTCAAGAAATAGAAAAGTAATTAAGACAGTAAATTTACATAATAAAACCTAACATAAATATCAGCACATTTCTATATACACTAACAACAAATGAGAAACAAAAAAGAAATATGAAAAGAATTCCAATTCAAGAGCACCATAAATAATTAAATAGGATATCTGTAGATTAAAGACTATAAAATTAATGAAAGATGTTAAAGATGATGTGTGTAAACCTATGTTTAGGGGTTGGAAGAATTAGCACTGTTAAGCCATCCATCTTATTCAAAGCAACCAATGAAATCCCATAAAAGTACCTGTACTAGTTACTGTTTTGCTGCTGGGATAAAACACCGTGACCAAAAGTGACTTGAGCTTATTTGGGCTTATGGTTCCAGAGGATAAGAGTCCATCATGGTGGGGAGGCGGCAGCAAGCGATAGGCATGGTAACAGGAGCAGGAAGCTACGGCTACATTTCACCAACGAGCACAGAGAATGAATTGAAAGTAGGGTGGGGCCATATATTCTCAACACCCATCCCAAGTGATGGGCTTCCTCCAGCAACTCTGGACCACTTAACCTCCCTGAACAGAAGCCCTGACTGAGAACCGAGTGTTCAAGTACCTGAGCTTATGAGGGACAGTTCTCATTCAAACCACCACATTCCACCCCCTGGCCTCCATAGGATCATGGGCACATTATACCGCAAAACGTACTAGGTCCAACTTCAAAAGTCCTCATCGTTTCCAACATTTTAAAAACTATTTAAAAGTCCAAAGTATCTTCTGAGACTCAAGCAATCTGTCAATTGTAACCTCTGTAGAATCAAAAAGAAGATCACATATTCCCCAAATGGTAGAACGGAACGTGCATTACAGTTGTAAAAGGGAAGAACGAGGGCAGAGCCAGGAAACACCAGGCCTAAGAACGGTCAAAGCCCAGCAGGCTCAACACCAAGTCCTGTAGCTCCATGGCTGACCCTGGACGTCAGGGGCTTAGACGGCTCTGTTCCTGCTACACATACCTGTCTTGAGCAGCTCTACTCCCAGTGTGGAGCTCTTCTTGGTAGATGTTGCATGGGTCTAGCATTTCCAACATCTTGCGGTTTCTGACTACAAATCAGGCCTCACTTTCACATCTCACACAGTGTCCTCTCACAGCCTCTTGCCCTTTCGGGGCCTCTGTGCATGGACTCCAGTGCCACATGCTGCCTGACCTCAGCAGCTCTCTGGATACCTCAGCAGAAGGATCCGTGACCCCTTCATTCTCATGCCTCTAAAGCCAGCACTATGTGGATGATACTGCCAATTTTGGCTGTTAGTTTGAGAAGGACGTGTGAGAGCCAAAGTTATGTTTTAAGTTTTAATTGCTATGCCTAAGAGAGCCATAAAACAAAAATGCCTCTAACCTGTAAGTCCCTTGCCCCAGGACAGATACTTCCTGAAATGCTGGAGGCTGTTGTTTGTGGGAGACAACAAGCCATGTGTTTTCACTCCCTAAACAGTTTGTTCGACCCAACTGCACAGGATGTGCTTGATCACATGAAGGCAGGAGGTACATAGGCAGGAAATAGGTCAGGATATATGCTTGACCCTGATTGGACCTGGTTGGAAATAAGATGGCCTTATGGGCTTGCCTTTATCAGCCTCAGCAAAATGTGACTCAATGTCATTTTCTGGCAACCCTGGAATGGTCCTGGCCAGAGTCCATCATCTTGACCAGTATTTAATTAAAACTTGCTCCAAATCTGGCTCAAAAATTGTGGTAGTAGTCTTATTCTCACCTGGTGGGATTAACATTTTCTGGAGGCCCCAGTGAGATTCAGACTACACACCCATGTTCTAAAGCCAGACTTTCTATCTGGAACTCCAGGGCTGAGGGACCACCTCAGAAGGCATGTGCCTTGAGAATTCCAAAGCTTACAGGTTGCCTTAGGTTTATTGGCATGAACTACCACGATGAAAAGCACCAAGCATCTCCAGAGGCCTCCTGATGAGTCATGGACTGGTTCTGTTCTCTGGGATCCCAATCTGGGACATGGAGGAGGTTCAATGGGACCCCAATATTCTCCCATCCAGGGAAATAGCAAGATATCACTCACCCACCTGGTTCTGGTTGGTTGAAAAGTTTTGTCTTGTCTGTTTTCTGTGTGTTGATGGGTCTGTGTTTTCTGGTGTGTTTGTAAGTTTTGTTACAAACAAGTTTGCAAATATGGAGCAGAGACAGATAACTGGTCAGCTGACTGCCCTCCTGCACCCTGTGGCATGGGACATCAAACAAAGACCTCCAGCAGACCTCCTAGGCCTGGCCACAGACTCACAGGGTACCCAGAATGCAGCATGGGGTGATCCATTTCCTTCCTGTTGGACACTGAGCCACTTACTCAGTCCTGAGGGAGGTTTGGGGTCCCACCTCTCCTTCTTGTTTCCCTATTTTTGGGGTAGGGGGACAGTCTTACTCACCTCACCAGACCCCACCACTTAATTGTCCTTTCAGGGGTACCTAAGGGGAAGAGATTTTCCAGCTAAGGGAGGAGCTTTCGTTTCATTGCTCCCTCCATGTGCCTCACTCCAGACCGGTCAGCAGTGCTCCTCCTCCTGCACAGTGACATAGACAGAGCCCTTCTCAAGTTCCAGGGGAGATCAGGATCCACTGCCTTGTCCCCAATTCCAGAAGAATGAGGACTCACCCCACAAGCTTTTCTCTTGCTGGATCCCTCTTCTAATTAACTTAGCTAGTTGTTACAGGATCACCATAGAGCTGGAGTCCAAGGATCATCAGATATACCCAGGTGGTAAAGAATATACCCCCAGACCCAAAAGTGTCTGGGCTCTGCAAAAACAGACTTTAATATAAAAATCTATTACTGTTAAATGTTCTCAGCAATTGATTACCTGTGTCTTCTGGATGCTAAACTAATAAAGGAAACAGGTACCTTAAAATAATCTGTCTCTCAAGGCTGTCTGCTCTCCCCATACTTATTCAATATAGTACTTGAAGTTCTAGCCAGAGCAATAAGACAACATAAGGAGATCAAGGGGATACAAATTGGAAAGGAAGAAGTCAAGCTTTCGCTATTTTCAGATGACATGATAGTATACATAAGTGACCCCAAAAATTCGACCAAGGAACTCACTCATACAGTTTATAAACACCTTCAGCAATGTAGCAGGATACAAGATAAACTCAAAAAAATCAGTAACCCTCCTATATACAAATGACAAATGGACTGAGAAAGAAATCAGAGATACATCACCCTTTACAATAGCCACAAATGATA
>CABHPQ010156469.1:0-11118 GCA_902168405.1 Peromyscus aztecus | reverse complement strand
TTTATCCAGTTAAAGATAGGATAAGCCTTATGGTGCCCTAGATGACACTAGCTCCTAAGTGTCTTTTGACTGATTATCATTGTTAAAGGGGGGTTTGGAAGAGTTGAAACCCAAGGTTGAAGTGGATGGAGTTCTAACTATTTGATCACTGGCAGGGATTTCTTTTCCTTCAGTTTCTAAGTTCCTCAAGGGTCCTATTCAATGCAGATAAAGTGTCTTTGGGGAAGTATGGACAAATCACAAGCAGTTAGCAATGCCTGGATTAATAACAGGGCTTTGATAAGTTTTCATTGTGAGCTTGACACAATCTAGAATTACCTTACGAGAGTCTTCATAAGGATTTGCCTAAATCTGATTGGCCTGTGGGCAGAGGTTGTCTATAACAACTTCATTGACGTGGGAAGACTCAGTCTGAAAGTGGGCAGCACCATTGCCAGGTTTGGGTTCTGGACTGTGTGAGGATGGAAAGATAGCTCAACACCAGGCATCCCTGCATCCATTTTTCTGTACTCTTGACAGTGGATGTGATGTTTTGGCGACTTTAAGTTCCTGTTGCTGTAGCTTCCCCATGCTGATAGACTGCAACCTGGGCTCATAAGCTAAAATGAACCCCTTTTCCCCTAATTGCATTAAGTCAGGGTATTTTACCCCATCAGTAGAACTGGAAACTCACACAGACCATTTGGCATTTGTTTTAGGACCTGGGTTAAGCATGCTCTGAGATCCAGTTACATCTTCACTCACTTGGTTTTTCTGAGTCTTTACAGAATTGTAGTTGGTGAAAAACTGTACAAACAAGCAGGAAAAGATAAGTAACTCACACATGAGCCCTTTACTTCTTGAAGTCTCCAAGGAAAGAAACATACATGGGTAAGTACATGTAAAACAGACCTGAGGCAGTCTCAGCACTTGTGACAGAGGAATTAGGAGCATGAATTCGAGGTGATTTTTTTTAAAAGAAAAAGTTTATTTTATTTTTTAATTATGTGCATGGTTATGTGTCTCTGTGGGGGTGTGTATGTGTGCATGCAGTGCCTGTGGAGGTCAGAAGAGGGATACAGATCCCCTGGAGCTGGAGTTATAGGAGGTTGTGAGTTGCTTGACTTAGGTGCTGGGAACTAAATCTAGGTCCTCTGTAGGAGCAGCAAGGGCATTTAACTACAGAGCGCTGAGTGATTTTTTTTTTTAATGTCTTGAAGTCACCTTTATCACAGAAGGGAAGATTGAGGAACCTGCTGTGCTCTTGGAAGACCTGGAAAACTCCATTTTATCTCCACATGAACTCAGACACCCATGACAAGGAAGTCTTCCAAGTGTATGTGATTTTCATTAGCAAGGGAAGATATTACTGCAGCTGATTAGATTGTCAATGTGTTTTACACATGTAGCCATCAAAATAAACAAACCCAAACCATCCATGCCCACTGTGGCCCAGTCTCCGGGATCAGGGACATCTCCATCATGTCCAGGATCATATTTTCTTCCTTGTGTCTTTGAACCTACCTGCAACTGCGCTTGAGGGATAAGTGACAAATAGTTCTGTCTTTTACCTATTTATTTTTGTTTGTTTATAATTTTACAGGAGAATTAGGTAGAAGCAGAAAGAGCAAAGAAGATTATTTTTGATGAAAGATTAATTCTCACCAAGGAGATGGCTGATTAAGTTTTGTCTTCAGCAAAGCCTGGGGAAATTAATTTGGCAGGCTCTTACCTCACATATCATACTCCTGTTAGCCAAATAAAGTTTTACAGGCTGGCCTGATCAAGATGGTGTTACAAATCGATTATTAAATATAATAACTCTGGGCTCCTTTCTGGTACAGATTCCCTCATGAAATCCCAGCTAAGTACCTCCTATCACTGGTATACACTCTTTATGCCACAGAAGTATTTGCTAAATGCATGATGGCGCATTTGAATTGTGTTAAGTATTGCTAACAACGAACAATGATATTGATTTATTTATTATTTTATGGACACGTTAGAGTAGATTCTTGAAGATGGCAATATAGTGCACCATAGTAGTTTCTTTCTTATTCATTTTTAATGTTTTTGTTTTTGAAAAAGATTTTATTTTTGGTGTGTGTGTGTGTGTGTGTGTGTGTGTGTAAGTGCACACCAACACTCAGGCTGGAAGTCACAGCTGTTGTGTATTCATGATTGCAACAGTCATGTCATGACCAGATGACTATATTGGACACTCCTCTCCATATAACCATATTTCTGTCCCACCATCCATGATGTCCTCTGGGCCATGGAGCAGAGGTCCCTATGCTAGGAGATGGACTCAGTCTGAGGTCCAGCCCCTTTTCATCTCCAGCTTACACTGAATCCACCTTCCTCTTTACACATTTCTCTGGAGACCTCAGACTCTCAGTGAATACTGACTTTGTGCTGGCTCGGGCATCTTTTGCACCCGAGCAATCATCTCCTCCCTCTCTGATCAGCAATATGCTGAAATGCCCATGGGGAGCTGGGTGCCAATGTGCCAAGCTAAAATTAAATGAGACCTGGGCCAGTTAGTCGTGGTGATTACAGCATACAAAAGGAGGCAGATGCTAGCCAAGTAAACACATGCTCCTTAAGCCACGCACTGAAATGAGAGAAGCGAAAGAAAGAAGCCCGCAGCTAGAAGATGGCACACAGAGGTCCCGCCAGGCTCTGTGGTTATAAGGATAGATTTGTCCGTGTCTTTTGAGAATCCGGCTACATGAGAGGTGGACTGTATTCCCTTTTACACGGAGATAGGCTGTCTCAGACCCTGTAACGGGTGCCTAGGCTCACCCTCCCTACACCTAAACCTGCTCTCTCTCCCAACACGCACCCTCTACATTTACCTTCCTTTCCGAGGTCAGTTCTGCTGTCAGGGTTTAGAAAGCTGCCACACTGGAGTGTTTGTGGACGCCATCTCCATGTAAGGGTGGGAGGGGACTCAGAAGGGCTGGCAGCCTCACTGAGAGGGCAAGGGCACTGGCGTCTTCCCTGGTTAATGACATTTTCGATTTCTGTGTTCGTATTTCTTCCGTGAATGTAAACGTACATTTGAATCACTGCATTTGTTTAATGCCTAGTTTCTGTTTCTTCTCCATTGCTCCTCTCGGTTTTCTAAGGCCAAGAAGTGGGATATGAGGAATCCACCTCTGCTGTGGTGTTTACTCTTTGAATGAAGTCATTTAATCGGCACCAGGAGCACTGCAGGCCTGATGCCCCCGGCCCATGAAAAAACTACACAAAACACCATGGCTGATCTCTGGGGCAGGGATGCAATTCTGCTCTTCAAGGGGAATAAAATGACCACACTCTCATTATTGCCTCTCAGGTGGGTGTCCCTGGAATTGTGGAGTACGTATAAAATTCTCCACGTGATCATCTCTTGGTGTCTGCCTGACCGTTCCCCTCACCTGCGGCTTCTCCCAGGGTCACTCCGTGCCGAGTGCGAGGAGGCTCTGAGTTATTTAAACTTCCTGACTGGAGTCAACAGTTAGACTTTCTCAGCCACGCCCCTCTATGGACCTCACTGGGATCATCGGGTTTGTACTTCACAGGTTTCCAAGCCAGCTCGATGAGGAGGGTAACGTGAGGGAGTCGGGATGTCAGAGCGGTAGGACTCGGCTTGAACCTCTCCAAGTCCAGCCCCGGTGATCATTTATGCTTTTTTTTCCCCACGTGAGTTTGTAAGCACTACCCTTCTATATTAACTAATATGGTCAGCCAGCGTGTGAAGTCGAGAGCAAAGACTGTGTCCTTCCCAAATGCCTTAGAAGTGTGAATGATTACGTCTCATTCACAAGAGGGCACCGGAGGCTCTGATCATCATGTCGAAAGTCTTACTTTTAAGCCCAGGTTCTCATAGACTCTGATGAACTCCATCTTTACCCGCTCATTCGTTTCTTCCTCCCTCCTCTCATTTCCTTTGTTCCTTCCTTCCTTCCTTCCTTTTTTCCCTTCCTCCTTTCCTCCCTCCCTCCCTCCTTCTGTTCTGGCTTCTAAAACCGAAAGAATGCATATCTATCAAGACCTCTCACTCTAGCCTTCAGTTACAGAAGTAGCAACCTAACACAGCATTATTTGTTTTTTCCCCTTGGATATTTGCTATCCCATCACACTCATCCCTGCAAGTTGGCCGTAGGCGAAGCCCATGATCCAGTACAGTCAACCAGAGAGCCCTCATCCCCATGTGGCACATAGTTAAACTCCATGAGTCAGCTATGGAAGCCGAGCTAGCCAGAATAAGCAGGCACTCCACAACTTGGGTTATAAATGTTGGAGTGAAGATGGGCTACTCTCTGATGACATGGGCGATGATGCAGAGGGTGCGTGACCTGAGCTTCAGTGTCGTTTGTAGAAAGGCTTCTGGAGCAACAGGACAATGATGAAGACAGACTCACGAGTCCCAGAGGAGCAAAGACTTATGGAGAACAGGACTTCTTACAAGGGCTTCAGCTTCTGCATGCTACCCCACCTGAAACCTCACATCAGTCTCTGTACGTGAGAGAGTAAATGACAAGTGTTCTGTCACTTATACTTTAACAAACTCCACCTGATTAATGCAAGAAAAGTTTGTGCAACAATGATAACAGAGTCGGGTATTTTCAGCTGACACTTGGATTTTTTTTTTCAGCATCCAATATTTAATGCTCATCACTATTTGAACCAGAGCGTGGACTGTTATCTTCAGTTTACAGATAAGCACAATGTAGCTTGGGGTTGTGACATCCCACTGGCTGAGCTAAAAGCTGTTCACACCCCGAGCCACATCTGACCTCCATCCTTCCTCTATTAAGCCTCACACACCCTCTAGGTTAATATTAATAACCTGAAATTGTGGATAAGAACATTTAAGCACACAACTAGACTTCGCTAGTAGGTAACCAAGTGTTGTTGACAAATAAAAGGGTGAACCACTGTCTTCCCAAGCTTTTAATCCACATCCCTATTTTTCCTCTATGTCCCCCTCTCCAGCTTACATTCACACATCAGGGAGGTTGTGTGTAGCTGGGAGATTGCAGTATTACACAGATCAGATGTTCTTCTTAGTTTCAAATAACTCATCATCCTTGGGTTAAAAATGCTTTAAATCAAGCTGGCGTGCATACACACAAGAATACCAACACAACACTCCTGAAAATATGGCATGTCTCAAAAGCATGGGCCTGGACCTAGGAAGAGAAGGGTGATGGAGAGGAATGTCAAGCAGCATCTCTGTATTTGGAAAGGAGCCTCTGGGCTCCCAGTCCACTTGTCCCCTCAGAGGTAGGGCTGTGCAATAGATAATTCTAACTGTTCACTTAGCACAACCTAAGGTCTTCCTGTGAATGAGGGGTTGTCTAGATCAGGTTGGACTGTGGGTATGTGTGTGGGGAATTGTCATGATTACCTTAATTGATGTGGGAAGACCCAGCCCACTGCGGGCGGCACTATTCCCTAGGCTGGGGTTTCCGGACTGTGTAAGAGTACAGACATCTTCCCAAGTGCTAAGTACATGCACATTCATTTCTCTCTGCTCTTGACTGTGGAGGTGATGAGCTATCTCAGGCCACTGCTGCCCTGACTCCCTGACAATGAGGCTGTGACCTGGAACTGAGCAAAATGAACCCTTCCTCCCCTAAACTGCACTTTGTCAAGATACTTGATCACAGCAGAAATGAAGCTAGTACAGATGGTCAGCATATTGTTATGACAGGTAACACCGTGGGAGCTCCCTGGAAAAGGTACTGAGGTGGAGGATTGTGTGCACAGCATCTGTGAGAGATTGAGTAGCTGACAGAACACCTCTACACATTGTAAATGTTCATCTGGAGGAAAAGCTTCAGTAACATGTGTCTCCTTCGAACCAGTACTGGCAAGTTAGATAATCAATGAACACTCATGCCCTTTCTTGATCATTTCTTCCTCATCAAGAGCCACCGTCCTAAAACATTTATGTATGCCTTTTGTTACAGTCTCCCTTCTGCTGCTGTGATAATCACCCTGACAAAAAAAGCAACACAGAGGCAGAAGTTTACTTGGCTTATGGTTCCAAGTTATAGACCAACATTTGGGGGAAGCTGAGGCAGGAACTCAAGCAGCTAGTCACATCACAGTCAAGAATTGAGAGAAAGGATGGCACCATGCTGCCTGCTTGCTTATGCTCAGCTAGTTTTTTTTTTTTCAGACTTAAACAGTTCAGGGCCCAGCCTAGAGGATGGTCCCACCTACAGTGGGCTGAGTCTTCCTACATCAATTAGCAATGAAGACAATCCCCCACAAACATACCTGTAAGTACAGGTAAACCCTTCTAAAGATATTCTTCAATTGAATCTCTCTTTCCAAGTGATTCTAGATTATGTCAAGTGGACTATTAAAGCCAATTAACACACCATTCATTCACCACTGATCATCTACACCTGGCACTGACTAGGGGATCCTCTACACCTGGACACATTCTCTTGCTCTCTGTTAAAACCCTCTCTAAACACACCTTTTGATAGCACCCGTATAATAAGCTCCATATCCCTTTTGCTGTTATATTTCATATTCTTAGCTACAGTGAATAACTATGCTGCATGTATGAGATGTAAGTTGTATGCTTTATGCTGGGTACTCCAGATTCAGCAGTGAGCAATGTTATATAGACTCCTCCCACTCATATGAAAATCATTTCTTTATTTCTGTTCTGCATCTGCTTTGGCTTCTCTCTCTCTCTTTGCTCAGTCATCTCACATTGCTTATGGAATGTGCTTTTGAGACAAACATCCCTGGCAGCCTTGTTGAATATGACACATGTCATTTGAACAGTTTTGATAGGAAAACCGTGAGCTCCCGAGTGCTCGAATCCTTAATGTACATGTGCCTATGACTTTAATATGATAGAAATGGAAATAATTAGTTCATGAGTTAGCAATTGGTAGGAAACTCGGTAACAACTTCAAGAATGGCCGGATAATTGTTCTAGTCTATTTTTTTTTTCTCTAAGCACTTCAGAGCAATTTTTATGTAAGTGTGAAGTCACCATGCACACATAAACATGAAGGATACACGGTGTTTACTCGATGGAAGCTGTGAGTCACTTCCTTTTCTAAACAAAGAAAAACCAAGGAAATGGTAAAGGCCCAGCACCAAGGCTCAACCGAGGACAGGGTACCACTCCCCAGAGCAGTGTTCACGCCCTTGCCACCAGCCAGCCAACCTCCCCCGACTCCAGGTCCAGCAACCTTGCGTTGACTACACAAGCTTTTACAGCTCATGTTTTCTGTCTCAGGGTCTTAGCCACATGCAGGTTGGGGACAACCAGATGGATGCTCAGGGAGGGCTTGTGGGAAGCCAGCTGTTGAAACATAACTCAACCTGAGGTTGGGCCAAGTTGAGAGTTAAACCTGAACAAGTAGATATTGAGCTTAGAGTGTGTGTGTGTGTGTGTGTGTGTGTGTTTGTGAGCACGCGCACACGCGCATATATGTGTGTGCATGTGTGTGTGGATGGGCATGCACATCCTTCTGTGTGTATATTTAGAGAATGCAGTGCAATAAACAAAACCAAAAATCTCTCTATGAGTAAGTAAATTTCAGGTAGTTTTTTTTAATGTGCTTTGTGAGATCTATCTATATCTATCTATCTATCTATCTATCTATCTATCTATCTATCTATCTATATATATATGTATATATTTTACAAATAAAATGTTTGAACTAAACTTAAGAAAACTGTCCCCTACCAACTAATTCACAATTCAAAATGGGACAGATTGGAAATGGGTTCTTCAGTTACCACTTTTGTCCCTAAAGTGATTTTTCCCTCTCAAACCCCAAGCCTGGGTACAGGGAAAACATTCCAAGAAGCAACATGTTTCACATGTCTACCTGGATGGGGGCTTCCAAGGCCTGGTTTGCTAAAATGACAGCATTCATCTCCAGTTAGTTCTGCCTAGGATGGGAATCACCTCTGGCTTGGAGGTGTTACTCCTCAGGAGTGATGAGTACAACATATGCAAGGATAAGGATGGGGTAAGGGAAGGAATCACACCCCAACAGATGCACACTGGAGCAGGGAGCCTTGATCCTAGAGTTCAAACAGAGGTGTGCACTTGGACATCATAGACCCCGCCTTTCCCCTGGATACAATCTCAGCCTTAGGGGAAACACATACATGGACTAGTCTTGGAGGACTCGACGACAATAATAAGGGATGAGGCTATTGTGTGACAGATATCTGGAAGCCCACAGGACCGTGTGTGTGTGTGTGTGTGTGTGTGTGTGTGTGTGTGGTCTTTTTGAATTATTATTATTATTGTTATTATTATTATTGCCCCACAAGTTTGTCCATACACCCGCTGCAAAGCAAACACTAGCCTCTCCTGCAGGCGTGAAAATGACCTTGGGGTCTCTTCAACTGCATCGCATACTGTCACGTTTGCACTGGTTCACAAAGACACATCAGCTTGTCAGCATCCGCCGCCGCAGCACCCCTGTGAGAACATCAGTCTGCTTTCCCACTGTTTGAATTCCTCTGCAGGCAAGGAGGGCTGTTTGTTCTGATTTCATTCCATTTTGTTCGGAGTCTTGCTTTTTAGCCACCAATATTTTTTCTGGACGGCGTGCTGCCGTTTGTTTTTATAGTACCACAAATAAGGGGTGAGAATCCATTTACTAGTATTTTTCATGGCGTTTCTTTCTCTGTTTTATGTCAATATCCACTTAGGCCAATAAATCTCTTTCAGTTATGGTGTTTTATATGTTTTTCAGAGCTAATGGGCTATAATTTTACATTTCTGCTGCATTCTAATACAGATTATGATGTACTTCCATAGGTAGAATAATATATTTTTCTCCTTAAAAATTCTCTTTGATATCACTTTCAATGAACCCACTCTAAAAATCAGCCAGGTCCTTCTACAAATATTCAACATTAAATAAGAATTTTTGAGGCTCTGATGTGCTGTACATAAAATTTGTTCTTACAAGAAACTGAAATTAGACAGAACCAGCATTGGTTGAACATGAAAGCTTCTTCATATCAAATACTTTATTTAACTTCCAAAAAAATCATGAGGTTATATTGGAATTTAGAATGATACTGTGAGGCATGTTGGTGGGGTGGGGTTTGAAACACCTTGTTCTCAACATGGCTTGGAGCATCTGAGTAAGAGTCTTCATCATTTTAAAGACTTACTTTTGATTATAAGTATGTGTGAGTGCCTGCGTGTGGGTAGGTAAACATGAGTGTAGTTCCTGTGGATGCCAGAAGGGGGTGTCAGACTCCATGAAACTGGAGTTATAGGTAGCTGTGAGCCACCTGAGGTGAATGCGGGGTACTGAACCCAAGTCCTGTGCAAGAGCAGCCAGTGCTCTCAACTTCTGAACCCCATCTCCAGCCTCTGGGAGGAGAGTCTTAGATATTTATCTTATTTTTATTTGTGCGTGACCGTGTGTCTGCGCATGCAAGTGTTGGTACCTGAAGAGACTGGAGAAGAGAGTTGGATCCCCTGGAACTGGAGTCCCAGGCAATTGAGAACAACAAAACAGGGATGCTTGGGAAACAATCCAAACTTGGGTTCTCTGCAAGTTTGCAGCAAGCACTCTTAGCTAATGACCCATCTCCCCTACATCACTCACATTTTGTTGTTCCTTAAAAATAGTAATGCGTTCCCACTGTTGGAGGGAAAGGCAGGATCGTGCTGGATAGGATGATGTCAGGAATGGAGCAACTAACAAACATTTACTAATATGGAAAGTATTCCTGGGATCCCAGCCCTTGTCTCTAATACTGCATTTGGAAGATGTGTAGAACTCAGCTATAATTAAGCTTAATTGGTAGTCGCTGCTGGTAAGAATACTTTTTCTTACTTGTGTTTTGGACTCAGGCTTAGCAATTCATACTTAAAATTCCACAGAGGTGCTCATCTGCCCTCCTCTTTGACTGGTTAACAATAAAGGCTAGAGCAGAAACTGAGCACATCTGGCATTCCTTGCCATAACAACTTGTGTGACAAATATTGTCTTAATGTTATTTAGTTGGGAGTAGTTGGGGCATTAGGCTTTCGGAAGGGAGTGGTTGAAGAAAACTGAAGACGTGAAGACTTCTATTCATCAGTCAGGTGGTTCAGGGCGTGTACAGTGAATGTGCTCAAGGTGACCAGTCCTTTATTATTATAGAGGGTGGCTGAAGGAGGGGTAGGTTTGTCCTAGCATCTCATCATCCTTGATGCCTTGTAGAGAGAATGGTCCACAAGCTTGTTATTCATCATCCTGATCCCAAGTAGCAATTGAGAATCATATAACATTTTGTCAGAACTACGTCTTGTTATTAATGATTTCTTGGCACCGTTTGGCTAGAACATAGAAGATAGAGAACAGTGGCCTTCCAATTATTCCCCAATGGTGGAAAGCGCAGCAGCATTTACTTCAGCATGTTGGGATGGGACTTCCTAAGGATGATATGGAAGTGAGGGTGTTTGGCAAGCTGCAGTCACCACACACCTCCAGGAAAAGAAAAACTTCCAGGCTGAGTGAGGCCACAGAACAGTTATCTCGAGGAGATGTGGTGACAGATGAGGAGCTGTCAGTCAACAGTGGCTGGAAGAGTGTCTGGGAGGTCTCGTGATCTTTTAACCTATGAGCTGACTTAACTGAACAGCCTGAGTGTCTGAGTGTACCTACAGAGACTTCAAGCTCTTGATTAACAGGCCCATAGCATCAAGAAGGGTGTATATCTGTGTTACCAGCGATTCCTAGAGGTTAAGCTCAGAGGTTTAAGAATCTTTTGGTCTTGCTGTTGATGTTTGGGTGTTTCACCAGGCAGCTCCATCATCAGGAGCACCCCTCAGTTTGACTCTCGGTACCTCAGTTATCAGTTTGTAAACTGAAGTTCTCTGAAAAGCAACATTCATTTGGAAGCTTCTGTGGGCTGAATAGAAGGTGGTGATTGTGGATGATCGAAGCTTGCATTTTCAACATCAAGAGGTAATTTTGTCTCCTTAGTAGCCATTTGTCACCAAACATTTTATCCAGCCCATCATGTCTGTGACTATTGGGTAAAACTTTCCGGAAGTGTTACTCTTTCAAACTAGCTTCGTCCATCGCGAGGTGTAAGACACCTACAGCAGAGACTTCCATGCATCTGCCAACCTGTTGTCCCCACCAA
>CABHPQ010156468.1:0-48609 GCA_902168405.1 Peromyscus aztecus | reverse complement strand
TGAAGCCATTGGTGCTGCTGTGATGATAGAATATATTACTATTCTCTAAAAATATCTGATATTTGGGAGGTCAGTCAAACGTTTTATGTTCAAATAGAGACTTTCCACTATATAATATGTTGGACTTCCGCACTGTAGTGTGCTGAACAGGAGAGAGTAAAATGAGAAAATTTATATTATCTGTTAACTGGGTCAAGGACTCCTCCAAAATACTTGAAACATTTCTCATTGTCACCCTTTTTCTTTCCATGAGCACAGGGAGGCAAAACTGCGGAAACACAATGGGGATTATTTCTGTTAATCATTAGACAGATTAATATAGGTTAATTGCTGATTAACATTGGAATTGTATCAACTCAATACAGTGCAAAGAAGAAATGTAAAGCAGATTAATGTTAAATATCCTAGGGATGTAGTTTACATCTCTGCTCCTACTTCCTACATATTCATTTATGTAAATTATAAAAATATTTTTTTTGTTTATTTGAGACAGAGTTTCTCTGTGTAGTTTTGGTGCCTGTCCTGGATCTCACTCTGCAGACAAGGCTGGCCTCGAACTCAAAGAGATCCACCTGCCTCTGCCTCCCAAGTGCTGGGATTAAAGGTGTGTGCCACCACCACCCAGCTAAAATGTACACTCTTTAGAATCATTTCTTTACTAATGTGAGAATAGTGCAAATGTAACCCCCAAGAAGCAATGTTATGGATGGACACATTCTGCATATATTTTACAGAACTCTCCTTTACTTTAAAGAAGTAATTTTTGGCTGCTGGTGGTGGTGCATGCCTTTATACCCACATGGGAGGCAGAAGCAGATAGAACTCTCTGAGATTCAGGACATCCAGGACTACATAGAAAGACCCAGTCTCAAAAAGAAAAAAAAAGACTTTTTTTAAATGGAATGTAATATGTTAGGACACATTTGTCTCAAAAACAAAAATTAGATAGCATTAACAGGTCTAAGATTTATTAACTAAAATTATTTAATTAATTCATTGGCTAGGTGGGTGAATTCATTTGGTACTTTAGATACCTGATTACATATTTCATGTTTTTAGAGAGCGGTTGTGTTTCATTGCCCCCAGTGTAGCAGACTGTGATGTGAATGACTACGTTTAGGAATGCTTTTGAAAATTAGAAGGTGATTAATTCATTGGTGCATGTTTATTTTATTGAAATGAACAATATGAAAGAGAACACATTTGCATGGAGTCTGTCTAATCTAGTAAAGAATACAGGTGTCTAAGAAGTAAATATATAACTGGAAATAAAAGGATTGTGCGATGATAAGGCTATCTTCCTGTTGTTAGTGATAGATATTATGTTTTATGAACATGAGCTTTTAAAATATTTTGTTCATTAAATGTTGTGGCAAAGAACCTAGCTGCTAAAATCTGTTGTGTTTGAAATATTGTAACCTGGGGCTGTGGGCTTGCGCATTAGCTATGCTTAAAGCATGCTTGTTACTACTTGGCGCCGTCAGTTTTAATGCAGCTTTTGTTGGCTTTAAACACTGAAACAAATAGAAAACAATCAGGCTCCAGTGGCTTAGAAACCTGGATGGCAGCCCAGCTCTCATTTATTAGGACCCTGGGAAAATAAATTTAAAAGGGGAACGTTTTCAAGTCTGCTTTCAGGTTACACTGAACAAGTAGGTCTCCCAAGGATCTCCATGCACTTTCTACATGCATTTACTCTGCTAGCTATAGCATAAAGAGTAGTAGGAACTACTGTTGAGATGCCTTTCAAATTGTTTGGGACCTAAATATAGCACCAGTAGCTACAGTGGAAATTATAAGGTTTAAACTGCGTGAGAAGAAGCTTCAGTTATGCATGAAGTGTCCCAGGATTCACCATTAGAAATCTTTGTATTCTTTAAATTTATATCCTCTGGCTTACTTGAAATTTATTCTGAGAAGTCAATTTTATTTAGTTGAAGGTAATGGTTAAAGTGGTAAAATATGCAAATACATTAAAATAGTTTTAAAATTATATTATTACTATCATTATTATTTTAGTAGTAGTAGTCCTGCTTGGGATTCATTTTTCACAGTGCATAGCACAAGTTGTCTGTGATCATATGGCAATTTTCCTTCCTCAGCCACAGAATGGGTAGAATGGTGAATCACAAGAGTGAATCATTACATTTGGCTTAAGTATTGTTTAGTTCTTGGATTAATTATTTGAATATATGGATGTGCTTTATCTTTTCATTTTGTGTGTTGTCTTTGGGAAAATGGCTCATGAGGAGGGAGGAAGGCTGGGCAAAGGAATGAAAAGAATAAGCTACTGTGCACTAGATTACATGAGCTGCAGTGTATGAGGATCATCCTTTGTCCTTCAGATCCTGGATTATAATTGCCCTATTTGGATCTTAAGACATATAACATGCAGTCTAAATTAAACTGAAAAGGGAGATTTGAGTGTGATATGGTGCCAGTTCTTTCAGTAATTGTCATAAATGTGTGCTAATATTCATCAATGATATTTTTTAAATTTTGCATTTTTCTAGAAGGAGCTAACATACTTTTCCATTTCCCCTGAGGGAATTATAAAAATTATTAAACAAATATTGAATAGTAAAACTAGTAATTTGTGATTCCTCTATCCATCAGTGGATATGAAAACATCATGTTGAAGATTGTTTTTGTTATTTTCTCATCCTAAAGCAAACATTGCTACTATTTAGAGCATTTGCTTTATGATTTCTCTTGGGGTAATTATTTGACATTTTTTCCTTCAGCATATTCATTTAATCATCCAAAAAATAAATATGCAATGTTGGTATGACTATTACTTTGTCTTTCTGTTGGCTTATGTATGCATATTTTATTAGTTTATTCATTTAAAATTGGGCAAACAAGGTCTAATTATGAATACTCTTTATTTTGAGACAGTGTCTTAATGTATAGCCCTAGTGGGACTGGAACTCACTATGTAAATCACAGTTGCTTCAAATCACAGAGATCGTCCTGCTTCTGCCTCAAGTGTGGTAATTAAAGTTTGCAAGCACTCTGCCACTGGTGTCTTATGAATCATATTACTCTGACTATATCTGAGTTTATCACCAAGTGAAAATTCAAAATCAATTTTGGAATAATTTCATTTAAATTAGGACCATCAATGATATATTTATTTATATCACTTTCTGTCAGTCCCTTTTTCTGTTTCTGTTTATGTCTCTCTCTCATACGCATACAGAAGTAATAATAATGATAATTATTATTAAATAGGAATAATATATGCTTTTGCATGTTAACTTAAATGCCTTTTACTTATCTATTTAATATATTCCTAATACATAATTTAGAATAGATGAAGAAAAGTTTCTTTTGTATATTAAATGTGGCCTTCTACTGTCCAGTGATCTTGTGATATATTAGATATTGATATGATTATTTTTAGATGGAAGAGAAGAAAAAATAATTTATACAACTCTTTTATAAAATAGCACAAGATTTCTGAGAGACTGAAAATTACTGTGTAGAAGTACTTCAGTACTGGAAGCTTGTAAAGCTCTCAAATTCATATGGCACTTGAAAGTTTAGGTACAATCGCAAATTCATCTAAGTCAGCCTAATACTACAGTCATGCTATGCAATTTAATGTAACTACACATTGATGCACCTGCCTGAGATAGGTACATATCGCAACAATTATTTATTAATACAAGTCTGTATATAATGCACACATCAATCTCTTTGCTAATCAATTTTATCTGCATCTTTTCTGCGTGCATTTTCTATGTAATGCTGGTATTTTAGTTTCCTACTCTCCAGAGATTGCAAGATAGTGGGGAAACAAATTATCAAAGCAATTAAAATGTTTTCATACCTACAAGAGCTAGAAATTTGTGCTTTTAAAATTAATTATTAGTTTCAACTCTTGAAATGAAGACACAGCTCCAGGTCCTCAATCAAGCTGTTAGAATGTGCTATTTTAAATCATAATGAAAGACCTTTTTTGTCATAAGTATGTCTTAATATGTGAAGCTATCAGAAAGATTTATTGGACTCCAATTAAAAAACATAAAAGCAGCAAGGGTGATTAGACACTTTTTTTCTCTTTGTTAATAACAGTGCACACATAATCACTATCTGCTGAAAACTCAAATAATATGTCATCTAATATGTTTATATTCCTTAAAGCTATTTATCTGTGGGTTATATGCTTTGGAAAAGGATATATGTAAGAATAGATGAACTTTAACCCTTTATCATAAAGTGTTTGAAGAGATGGGTTTCTTAGTGATGTAAAATTAGTGACACAGTTTCTTAGTGAGATATAATTAGTGAGGCTGGTTTTGTTTGTTTGTTTATTTGTTGTACTACCTTGGTTATTTTCCACAAGATTGCCATCCTACCCGGTGTGACTTCACTGTAACTTTATTCATTTAGAAACACAAGACTTAACACTGACACTGACACTATTCCTTATGACTTCACTGTAACTTTATTCATTTAGAAACACAAGACTTAACACTGACACTGGTAGATAGCCCTAGCTAATACTTTTTCTTACAGTGAAAGCTTTTAGTCCAAAATAGCAACACATAAACAAAACAATAACAGTTGCCCACCAGATCACCATTCTAAACAAGCTTTTCTTTCAGCTTTCAAACTGAATTTTATCTCAGTTACAAATTCACACATCTTCCCATTTGTCAAAAACTGTATCAGAGATCTCAAGACATATGGCATCATGGAGAGTCAGTATATACTCAAGTTCTTATCGGAAGGTGAAATCTCTGAAGTTCCTAATACTCATAGTATCAAAGATGTTCACACAACCCTTATTTCTGCATTCCTCCAAATTATTAATTTTATTGATATATTGTACTACAGAAAGAAGAGTTTTTTGGAGCCTTCCTACAGAGGCAAAATCCAATTAATACAAAGTTCCCTTCCAAATGTGTGTGAAGTGAGAGAGGAAATTGACGCTGCCCCTATGTTTTTATTACTTAAAACTATTAGAGTCTGTTCATTTGTCTCTTAGAAAATACTCACTTATGTTTAAAATGCTCAAATTCCACCGTTCTAGGTACTGATACAGCAGAATAAATGATTTCTAGCCTTTCATTCAATAAATTCATAAACTATCAACTACCTTTGTACTTTATTCATCTATCTATATATATATATGTAAGTATATACATATATTTATATACATGGATTTTAATCAATGATGTTATAAATATTGATCAAGATCCTCTGTAATATCAAAAGAATTGTCCAATCTCTTTGCTGTCTTTGACATAGCCAATTATTCACAACCCTTAGGAATCATATAGAGTTCCTATTTCATTTAATCAGTTGAACAATGAGAACTACTGGCTTCTGATTGGTAGTTGTTGTATAGCTCCCTATAGCAGTGACCTTTCTCTGATGCCATATTGTGTTCAGGGGGACACCTGATTTGTAATCCACGTTTTGGCAATGTAACCTGTTCATTTCATTTTTCGTATAGTTTCTATGCATCTTCCTGTTAGAATTTAATGATAAAAAGTTACCGTTGTTTCAGAGCAAAGGTTAATAATTATAGAAGAGACGTCACTGTTAGGAATTGGCTGTATTGTAAGGGAAGAATTATAACTTTATATTACAGTTGAAATTACAATCTTTTTGCTTGCAATGGATCCTAAGGATTATCAGTTCCTAGCCTATCATTTTACTGAGTATTCAATCACCTAACACAATGTCTCAGATTGTTGGTAACAAAACTGAAATTTTGTACATAGTTCAAATCTCTCTGCATTATACCCATTGACAAAAAAAAAAATTCTTATAGGCACCATCACAGTTCCTTCTTCTCTCTTCCTGTTCTTAGTTATATATGTGTGTGTGTGTGTGTGTGTGTGTGCACATGTACATGTGCACATGCAAATTAACTTGAAGCACTGAATTGCATAAGGAAGTTTTCCTATGCCATCGTTTGAAAATAGATTTTATGATTTTTCACTTGTTCCTAGTCTTCACTGATGGGTATTTGAACAGAAAAAAACCTCATTTGTTTACTTTTTATTTTATAAGTATTTTTGGGGTGTGTGTGTGTGTGTGTGTGTGTGTGTGTGTGTATTTGGCTAGGTTTCTAATCTGTGTGCATGCCTACAGAAGCCAAAAGAGAATGTTGGATCCTCTGCAGCTAGAGTCACCTGAAGTTGCAAGCTGTCAAATGTGGGTGCTCGAAACTGAGCTTGGGTCCTCTGAAACTGTAGTGCTCATTCCAGCATGGCTTGGTCCAGGAAACCTGACTGGGTAGGCAAGGGGATGAAGAAAGGACCAACAAGCAGACACACATACTTAAAAGATGGAGTTGAGTGGGCTGTGCTCTCTCTGCTGGAGGCACATACTAATGCAACAGTTTGCAACAGACCATGTTTTCGGCAGGTTTATTATGTATAGCACAAGAATGAGGATTTAGCTAGTCTCAGCAGAAGGTATGTGGAAGAAGGCAATCTCAGATGTCAAAGATGAGGAGAGGAAGCTATGATCTATGCTTCCGATACACTCTGTCAACATTATCCATACAGGACCTTGAAAAGGCATTGCAAATTCTCTTTGGGCTGAGGTTTTTTGGGGTCCTTGTCAATAATACAAATTAATCCAGAACTTCATCCTCCCTTACACATTCACTCAAGGATTCCTCCACGCTCCCACAAAACAGCACATGCTCTTAACCAATTAGCTATCTCCTCAAGCCTCATTCTCCAAACCCCTAAAACACTCTTGTTAAAATTACGTGCATGTGTGTTTTTGTGTGAAGGTATGCACAGAGTTGTGAGTCAGGTACCCCCAAAAGAACAGAGCCATCTTACCTCTTGGGACTGGTATTGCAAGAGGTTGTGAGCTATTCAAGGTAGGTGATAGGAACTGAAATCTGGTCCTCTATCCATGCAGTTTGTCCTCTTAACTGCTGAGCCATTGTTTTATTTTACAAAATAACTTGTTCTGTTGGAATCAGAACACATTTCATTCAAGCTACTCTTCTCCAGAACTATGACTTCATTAATTATTTAATTCATTATGTATAAAATTATTCGGTTTTTATAATTTGAATAATTCCATTTTGTAGTGAGACATAGTATGCCATGTAATCTTAGCATCTGTGGGGGTAAGAGGCAGGGGGATAAAAAGTTTAATGTCAATTTGCCTACACTTTGAGTCTGAGCTGAGCTAAATGACACATCTGTCTCAAAGGAAAACTGATAATTTCACTTATAAATTTCCTCAGACTTAAACATTTACACAATGTAATATCCATTTTTTCTCTTATTGCAAGTTGTTATAACTCTTACTTTTGTTTTTGTTCTAAAATTAAGGTTCATCTCTTTGTTTTGTTTTGTTTTTCACTATTTCCATCTTAAAATTTTCCTGGGATTCATTTATTCACTGTACATTTGACTCAGTGTTATTCATGAGCCTGTTGTGTGTTATTTCTTGCTTCAAGTTTTCCATTTCTATTTTCTGTCATAGTTATTCTCACATCTTCTATTTGTGTATTTAATTTGTTTAAGCAGAAGTGTTACTTAAAATTGATGCATTGTCAGCTGAAATTTAAGTGTGTCCATAAGAAATTCAAAGCTATTCAAATTAAAGTTGCCAGCAGGAAACAAATTTGAACATGTTCCATTCAGTGCCTACTATTGTAATTCAAACTTTGACTTGGAATTAATAGCACTTGTGATTAAAGTCTTTCAAATTTGAATTTTTTATCTTTATTTATTTATTTATTTATTTTTGCTTATTGAAATGAGTCATTGCATACTGTATGTATGTTAATGCTACAAAGGTAAATTTGTTTAAGGGTGTTCAGTTGGGGATTCAAATAAAATGTGGTTATTTAAAACCTTTTTGATCTGTGTTCTTACATTCCCTGCTGTTAGAATCTTATTCAGAACTTAATTATCTGCATGACTACTATAAAATTCTGTGACAAATTACCCTAGGAAATACAAGAACATAATTTAGGACAAAAAGATTTTAAATTAGGTAGCTTTTACTCAGTGGAGTTATACTATGTAACTTAAAAAAATAGAATTTTGATTGGGAGACAAATAGAAAAGATTATAAAAATTATTAGTCATTCTTTAATAAGTGATGAGAGGACACCTCCCATATCTAATAATAAATCCCATCATACTCTTTAAAAATTGAAGCACTATTTTTATTTCTAGATTTGCTATTTTCTCTAGAATTTTCCATTATTTAATATTTGAAGTTCAATAATAACCAGGCCTTTCAGCTTGGTGCCTGAATGCAGACCATTTAAAATAGGATATGTGTAAGAGAGTGTTCATATTTGAGTTTCCTGGACCAAATTAATCTGATTTCAATGGCAGAATTTGAAAAGTACGCTAGTGGAAGTGTCAGTAACACTAACATCAAGATCAGCAAAGACACTTTTAGAGGTGACATTTCACAATTAATTCAAGCAGAGGTGTTCACTCGCATTGTCTCGGCACTACAATTTACATTTGACCTTTGTCAGTACTCTTTGCTTACATTTCTATTTCAGTGTTTCCAAGAAACTATTTTCTTCTCATCCTTCAAGATTGCTGGTTCCAACTTTACAGTATTTGTTTATTTGTGGTGTTGTTATTTCTTTGAACTGCTTTACACAGGCAGAGCGAAAGTCAAATCCCCTTTATGCTCCAGGTTATAGTGTCTAGCACAGCAGTAGTCATGTCATTTAAATATTTGGTTCTTGTCCTTTTCCCTACTGCGTGATGAATTAGTTAACCTAAAAAGCCAATGGCTTATTTATATGTATATCCTTAGCACCTAATGCAGTGCCTAGTACTTAATAGATCTCAGATATATTTTGAAACCTTGTATACTTGAGGGAGTTGAAGAGTTCCTAGCCTTATACCATTATGTCAAAACTTGGTGCCCAGTGGATCTTAGTGCAAAGTTTGTAAAATGAACAGTTACATGATTGTAGAATTATAGGAGATATGGTGAATATTGCCCACCTTTCAGTATCTATTTCACAACCTTGCTCTGCAAACAAAACATTTTGAAAGACATCTTTTTATTTTATTCTTCTGAAATTCTCAGGTATAAACTGTTGTATTGCATCCGTTTTAAGAACAATCTTGTGTGTCAGCTCACAAGAGTCGAACAGCCTTCATGGATGATTCCCTTAGGAGCTCTCTTGCTGTTACTGAACTAAACATTTTTGTTTTGGGAAAAAGATTTGTGCGTTGTTAACCAGTAACCTCTTTGCACTGGCTCATCACCTGGTCCCCAACAGATAGATTATAGCTTTATTAGTACTCACTGTGTTTCCTTCTAATTTGGTTTGATGATGTGTTGATATTGTGGCGGTATTTACATTTGTGTGCTTGTTTTCTCAATCTCCAGCAATTGAATTTCCAACAATATACCTAAATAGATGTTAGAAAATATTTCTACTTATTTTGCAGTGTACTCTTCCAAATTCTTCCATACAATCAAAACCGAACTAGGCTTCTTATAAGAAAAGTAATTTATATACATTTAATTAACATCTAACTAACTTTAAAAGTAATTATGATATCAAAAGTATTTTTATGGTTTTCATTTATTCTTATATCACTTTGAATTTTTCATTTTGAAAAGAACAAAATTTAGAAAATATTTTCCCAAACAAAATTTGTATTGAAAGAAATGAGAATCTGAAACTGAGATTTTTGTTGTTGTTTTCCTTTTGCTGCCCTGAGTTATTTTGTGCCAGTCTCTTAATCAACATACATAAGGGGAAAATGATAAACATTGCATAATATGCATAAGCTAAATTTACATAGTGTTTGCATGTATTTTATTCTTGAGACATAGCTTCATTCACGACTCATGATTATTCAGGAAAATAGGCTGAGCTGATGACAATGTCAACAGTGGAGGTCAGCATTAGAGAGTACCTAGATGGCTTTATTGAAGTGCTGAGTCTTGATCTTACCAGGTCTCATATCAAGTCATGTGTACTCCTATATTGAAATATATTCATCATGAAATCTTTTGATTTCTTCATTTATGTACCTTCACTTCTGAACATACCAACAGACAATGTAGATTTTGAACTTTACTTCTAGGTATGCTATATGAGTTTAATCCTATGAAATCTTTGGGGATGTGTATGCTTCTGATGCTGGGCTGTAATATACATTTTAATCTTAACTCTTTTTTTTTCTACGAAAAATCCTAGCCATCATGGGACAAAATACTCTGATGAATACCTAATCCTTTGTACTTTCAGAAAGTTTATTGTATATTTTCTCATCTCCTTGGATCAATCTTGTACCATGGCAAAGATCAATGCTAGTGTCATTTTTGGTGTGATGTTAATTAATTTCCGCTGAGATTCTACAGTTCTTATATATCCTCCTAACGTAATCCATCATCATTCAAAAGCAAGGGGAATTCAATCCATCACTTCTGGATTCTGATAGAGGGCTTAGGGGGACTACAAGCCATCTTCCCCGCAGTAATCAAACAGCTGTGATACATGCCACTTCACACTTATATCATCATATAATAGATGGCTTTCCTTTTCATGGAAGCTTGCCTTAAAAATTTCAGACAGATGGACTCGGATGCAAAGGTTTCTTTTTGTGGAATTTAAGGCTGTGAGCTCGTTATTGACAAATACTACATCATCAGTTCCAGTTGAGGACACAGCCTAATAAGTAGAACATTGGCACTAATCCTTATTTAATCAGCCTTAAAATGGTAATTTCAAATTGATGAGGGCACAGGGAATAGATTTTGAACTCATAAAGTGCTTCTAAAAATACCAGTAATATGTGTATACAACCCAAGGATGAAATTAAAGAGCCCCCAGCATATAGAAGAAGAAGAATAAATTATAAGGAGCACGGCAAAAGTACAAGTGAAGGACTCCATAAAAACCCCGAGAAGCAAATTCCTCTGGTCTTTGCAGGAGCACATATTCATGTTTATATTCTCAAAAATTAATCCATGGAACAAATATTCATAGGATTCAATGAGAAGGGGTTTTTAAATGGGGTTTAAGTACCATTAAGAACTTGTGTCACTTCTGAAGACACTGTAATCATAGAACGAACAAGTGTTGATGCTGAAAGGAGTTTTAGAGCACTTATTGTCCAATTGCATCATTTGATGGATGAGCAGCATGAACATAGTTCAATTATACAGACAACGAGCTGCTGAGAGAAGGGTAGAATACACTTCTCCAGCCCATCAGCCCTCTGTGTTCCTGTACTTCCTCTGTAAAAAGGCCAAAAAGAAACTCTTCACTGAGCCTACCTGGAAAGATTGAACCCCAACCCCAGCACCTTTCTATCAGCCCTAGCACAGCAATTAGACATAATGCTGTGAGGCATGTAGAGGCTTCATTTAATAGTTTGCCAATATTCTCCCTTCTCTATGCACAGTTCTTCAAGACACACTGTTCCCATTCCTTTAAACTCTTGCTCAAGTAATACACTTCAGAATATGAGATTGTGATTCTGGTTTCTTAAGTGCAAGATGAAATTATATGTATGTTGGCTGAATCAGGTAATAAGATCAAGGATGCTTGTGGGATCATGAAGACACTAATGGACTGTATACTTTGTGGGGGTGGCCAAAGGAGATCTAGGTTAACAAGCAACATGAAGAAAGTCAAAAGAGAGTAAAAGATTAAAAAAGAAATCCTTAGAAACTTCACAACACTTTTAGAAAACTACTAATGAGGAACTACTAATTGTTTTGAAACATTTTCTATTCTTAAAATAATAACTAAATCAACAATTTAAACTGTTCCAGTGTAGAATTATTTTCCAGCTACTCCCTAGAAAGCTAACATATAGATATTGTTGATCTTCTGTCCATTTTCAAATAGTGCGGGCAGAATGAATTCCTTCTAAGTATTGTCTAATTAAAACTTACTTTAATAATTAAATAAAACGTTTGAATATGTTTGTTCAGAGTTTGCAAAGCATCATATTTTATGTTAATTGCTTGGACTTGAACTTGTGTTTCAATGAGGAAATTCCAGACAGCCTTAGGTCAACACTCCAGAGATGAACTGAAGGTCCATGGTGAGATCAGCTCAGAAATTTACCTGAATGGTGTTAAGTTGAATGATAAAGTGTAAAACGCTTCATCCTGTTACCATCTTATCTGTTTAAACTAATGAAACATAATATTCCTGTTTCTTGAAGCCCTAGTGCTTATGAGTAAGTCAACTATAATCACAGCTCTATGTCTATTCTGAATACGCACGTGTGTCCTTATGAACGAAGAAAGTGAAGTACAGTAAGGAATCAAATCATAGTACCTTCTTCAGTTGAGAAAGTCAAGGTGATTCAGTTGTATGTGATTATTTAAGAGCAATGATTTTTGTATCCTAAGTAAATTAATTATACACCATAGTATAAGACGAATTGCTAAACAGTCTTATTAATAAAAAAAAAAAACCTGGAGCCAGATATTGGGGTTAAAACCTGAGAGATCAGAGGAATAGGAAAAGCCACAGACAATCTCACCTTACCAGCCCTCAGTCTCCAAAGAGACCTATTTCCTGTATACCCACACCTATATGTCTTTCTGTTCTACCATCTCATTTCTTCTCTTGGCCCAGCTACCTCACTTGCTGTCTGTCTGTATAGACCTCCAGACCTTAATGGTGAGCTAGTGTTGGAATTTAAGGCGTGTGCCACCATGCTTGGCTCTGTTCCCAGTGTGACTTAGAATTCACAGAGATCCAGAGGGATCTCTGCCTCCCGAATGATAGGATTAAAGGTGTGTGTGCTACTACTGCTTGACCTCTATGGTTACTATAGTGGCTAGCTTTTCCTCTGATCCTCATATAAATTTTATTGGGGTGCACAAAGAAAATATCACCACACCATAGAATACTCTCTAGGATAATTGAAGCTCCATCTTACTATTTTTCTTGTGCCTTGTTATTTTGGTAGTAGTTAAATCTAATTAGAAGTTACTTTAGGGTAAGTTATAACCTCATGAACAAAAATGTCACAAATGAGCAGTTAAAAAAGAGAAAATTATACAGAAATGCATTTAAACATTTTCTTAGATTGGCTTAATTTTTCTAATCATGCCTGAATTAGATTTAAATAAAATATCAATAATTTCCAGACAACCTATTTTATTAATGTAATTGCATTTATCATTTTATTTCCATGTAATTGTTACACTAACACTCTATTTACTAGTTCTTCCCAGTCTTTCACCACTGACTCTTCCATTTTCTTTACTCATGTGTGTGTGGCTGTGCTTTGGATGCATGTGTGTAAGTTCATGTATGTATGTGAATGTAAGTGCATGTTTGTGGATGTGATTTGTTGGCCCTAGGTATAAACCAGTCTTCCTCAATTGATCTGGCATCTTTCTCAGTAAGGTTTGAGCTCTCAAGCAAATCTCGAGCTTACCCCTGATGGCTAGTGTCACTATTCACCTTGCTTCAGGGATTCCCTGCTTCTGAAAGTAGAATGACAGGTGAGCCTATTTCCCCACACAGCCGGCATTTGGGACTTATATGGGTTATGAGCATCTGATATCCAGTCTTCTAGCTCTTGTGACAAGGACCTTCCTCCAGGTTCCTTTCATTGTGAAGCAGGATTCTTAACCATTTGTTTTATAACATAACCATTCTTCTTGATTTATTGTATGCGAAGGATAATTAAGACGATGGCATTCATCTGCATAGCCCTTGTAAGTATTTAATAAATGTGTTGAACATTTATAAAAGTACAAAATAATTTAAATAAAAATATCTATTTCTTTTCTTTGTGTATCATTCATGGTAATAAGAAGACAACTCAACAAAGACTGATAGAACTTGGTAGCACAATAAATTTATCATGAGTGATGTTTATGGAAGCATAAAAGTTCTGAAATTTTTTTTAAAGTTAAAAATAGATAAGTCAGCAACAAAGTTTTATGTGCTTAACTCTTAATTCTCAGTCAATATATTAATCACATATTGATGTATGTTT
Organism: Peromyscus aztecus; assembly: GCA_902168405.1. Taxonomy (NCBI): domain Eukaryota; kingdom Metazoa; phylum Chordata; class Mammalia; order Rodentia; family Cricetidae; genus Peromyscus; species Peromyscus aztecus. The sequence goes on along the minus strand of CABHPQ010156468.1, from coordinate 34,648 downwards.
ACCATAAAAAATAACTGGCTTATTAAATTGAAATCAAGTTGCTTTTTAAGATTCTTAATTTGCACTGTGACCAGTATTCCTGTTGATTATATGTTTAAGTGCAATCCTAATTGATCATAGGGTCTTTTGCTATAAATTACAGAGAGGCAATGATAGATTTCACAGGTTGGTTGTGGCTTAATGATTGATTTCACAGTGTGAATAGAAAAAGGATATAAACACACACAGGAATAAGGTAGTTACATGGATTCATGATGCGAAAGTTCTTTTCTAATGCATACAGATGCATTGATAAATCGAATGTGAGAACACAAAGAGAATATTAAGTATAGAGAAAGTCAAAGAGTTTATCCACTGCAGCATCTATCCAAACTTCTTGTATAAAGAGGATGTGTGTGTGTGTATGTGTGTGTGTGTGTGTGTGTGTGTGTGTGTGTGTGTCTTGTGTGTTCACAGGTGCACATGTATGATTTAAGGTTAAAAATTAAGCATGATATTTTAATAAACAATTGCTTACAGGTTCATTTACAAATTTGGTTGAATAGACATTTGAATTGACATAAAACTTACAGTACAAATTTTAATATGGGCAGAAATATATATATATATTTGTGTTTTCTCCCTATTTTGATTTTGATTGTAAAAATAGCAACTTATTGTGAAGATGCAGCAGTGGGCAAAATGCATCACCCTACATTTATAAATCATAGTAAGTACATAAACATTAAAGAGAAAATTTTTTCTTGGCAGGAAGATAACATTTTATGACAAAGTGATCAAATGTTACTCTTTCAGAGACAAAATTTTGATTTTTTTTAAAGGTTTTAATGACAGGTCATAATAAGATTCAGTATAGAGTTAGTTATTTTGTTTACTTTAATTTGTGAATCTTTAGAGTTAATAATAAAATTCTAAGAAATCAATAAAAATTTGAAGACTCTAAGAAAATTAGGAATTTTTTGAAGTCACTAAAATAACTTTTGATTTAAGAGAATAGGCAATATAGGGTCTAGTGCTATGTAATTCAAGAGTTACCATGATTCTAAGCTACAAAATTTAGAGCAAAAGACTCAGTGTTTCTTTTCTGAAACTGTACAGCAATAATTTTAAAGATTAACAAGAATAACAGGAGTCACATAAAAGTTCAGTAAATTAATTAATTTTATTCTTAGTAAAATGTTTCTTCCTGTTTAAGAAGGGCATATGCATAAGGATGTATTATAAAATTATTATAAAAGTATTCAAATATCAAAAGTTACAAGGCAAAGTGCATAAATAATCCATTGCAGACAACTGAAGAGAGTATAGTATAGCAGCAGATACGTTCACATAATATTGCAGAAAGAAGGCTTAGACATAACTTTATGTTTTATGATTCTTTTAATTCAAATATAAATTGTATGATTTAACTCATAATGGTGATAATAGTATTATTTATTTGGCTTTATACATTATTTTAGCTTATCTCATTCATTATCTGGAATGTTTATACTCAATATAGAGTTTGTGAGGTATATGTATGTATGCATCTGTATGCATAAATATTGCATACATAAAGGGAAGCAATTATATTTCTAGTAAAAAAATCTAATGAGTTCAGCTAAACTTAAGCTCTTAAGTGTCCCAACTTACAAAGTAAAAAAATCTTTAAAAAAAGAAATATTTTTTCTATAATCTACCACTCACATACAAATGATTTCTTGTTGATGTTATGTGGTGGTATTGTGTTCCCCCAAATATTGTGTACCCTAATAAACTTATCTGGGGTCAGAGAACAGAAAAGCCACTAGATACTTAGGCAGTGGTAGCACAAGCCTTTAATCCTAGCATTCCTAAGGCAGAAATCCATCTGTTCAAGGATACAGCCAAGCATGGTGACTCACACCTTTAATCCCAGGGAGTGATGGCAGATAACAGAAAGGTATATAAGGCGTGAAGACCAGGAACTAGAAGCATTTGGCTGGTTAAGCATTCAGGCTTTCGAGTAGCAGTTCATCTGAGACCCATTCTGGATGAAGACTCAGAGGCCTCCAGTCTGAGGAAACAAGACCAGCTGAGGATCCGGCGAGGTGAGGTAGCTGTGGCTTGTTCTGTCTCTCTGATCTTCCAGTGTTCACCCCAATAACTGGCTCAGGTTTGATTTTATTAATAAGACCTTTTAAGACTCCTGCTACAGTTATATACTTGTCATTTTATTGGTGCTTATACAAATTAATGCCAGCTAGGCTTCAGAATTTTGGCTTGGTATTATCTATTGTATTGGCTTTGTTTACCTCATGGAAGACACATTCAATTCCTGGAAAAAAAAAAAACCGTTGACGCTGTGCAAGGACTTATGTGCAGAAAGTCTATTTAAATGTACAGCCACAAAACCTCTTACCTTTTCTGTCCTGCTGGCATCCTTCAAGTGGAGAAGGCAATTCCTTTTTGAGATGAACTAGGTGTCTTTTTAGAGAATTGTTAAAATGACTACCTTCATTCTACAGGATAGCTATAGCCATTTAAAGACACTAATACAGTTGTCTTTCACATAAATGAACTGTGCAGTATCACCTTAGGCATTTCTAGTCAGGAGAAGAAAAAAAAGGTAAAACTCAACGGCTATGTTAGTGGTCAATAACCCATTTTCATGTGATAAGTTTTATGACAGTTCCCCACATTTTTAGTTTATTTCATGTTTATTGTTTACTTGACATGCTGGCCTTTAATTTGTTTAACTATGTCTGTGTGTCTGTGTGTCTGTGTGTGGAGAGGTGGTGGGAGGAAGAGAGAGAAAGGGAAAGAAGAGGGGAGAGAGAGAGAGCGAGAAAGAGAGAGCAGGGAGGCAGACAAATAGGAAGACAGAGAGACAGAAAAGGTGTTTGGTTTCTTAGAGTCAATATTTCCCACAAACTTTTCCATTTTGGGAAAACTGTTACCCACTAACCTAGATTGTTTCTAGATAATTTTTCTTTCAGGTTATTGTAATTTTTGAACAGTCCACAAATATCCAGTATTGTTTTATAATATATGTTAATTTGAACCAAAATATGTATCTTTCACCAAAGTAATCTTTATAGAGAGATCGCTTACATTTATTCTAGATATACTTGCTAACAGTATTTTCCTAATGACCAAAGTTCTTTTATTCTCTAATTCTATATGTGTAGAGGACTAAAATAATGATGAGACTTTTTTTTACACTAAGGAGAAGTCTTTTAAACACACTGGATTCATTGGCAAGAGTAGTTCTGCAATTCCTGTGATGTTCCTCTGTGGATGGAGATCTGGAAATTTCTGAATCTTTACAGGAAGGATCATGAAATGTCCTCTGTTAAATTGAACAGATGAACAGGCTGTCTGCCACTTCTCAGCTCCTGTAATGAGAGGCAATATTATCAATAACAATGTCAAGAAATCGTTGGCTCTGGATATATCAAGAAATAAACTAGGGAGAAATAATTTTAGAGAGAGGGCTTTATCCAGACTGTCTGGAAAAGACAGACGAGCATTGAGTAAGAACAGACCAAGTCAGAGTTGAGTGTATAAAATTACGTTATACAGGGAGAGTCTTGACATACAATGTGATTTGTCAGACACTTATTACTGAGCTAATGTAATTTTAAAGACTGATGATATTTGATAAACACTTAATAATGATATATACCAAGATTTGATTAAAAGATAAGCAGTGGAATTAAATCTGACTAGAACAAATTTCTGTCCTTCGAGTTAAATAAGTTTTATGGTCATTTTATTATCATTCAAATTATCTAAATCCATTTAGAGATTTCAAAGAAACATTCTGTTTTGTTTTTGAGACAGGGTATTACTTTGTGTCTGGCTGTTCCAGAACTTGCTTTGTAGATTAGGATGGCCTTAAAATCACAGAAATCCTCATTCCTCTGTTTTCTAAGTGTTGAGATTAAAGGTGTACCCCATAACACCCACCTATAAAATGTTTTATAAAAACATAAGAATATAATGTGAAGTATTTCTATATTATAAACTATTAAAACATATAGAAAGATTAGTATCTTTACAGTGATATTTCTCTTTGATTAACTTAATAGTTAAAAGAAAAAGATTTTGCTTTAATTTGATGTTATAATTGATTGCTACTCTGTAAGATGACTTTTCTGCATATACTACTCTTTGTTTTTTGGATTTATAAAATTCTTTTTTTAACTTTTCTTCTTCTCTAATACCTTACATCCCAGGGGCAGTTCCCCCGGCCTCCACTCCTTCCAGTCCCTCCCCAATCCTCTCCTGCAGATCAACTCCTCTGTTTCCCTTAAAAATAAAAGGATTTTGATACGAGGGTTTGTACCCAGTTTTATTACTCTTTGCTTTACAGAATCAATGTCAAAAATAATACCAAGCCAAAGGCTAGATCACCTATATAGCTTTATTTTCAGTGATAGAATGTATGTGATTGTGTGTGTATATATGTGTGTGTATATCTATTTGTGTAAGCAGATACCTGAATATGTATGTGTTAATATTGACCTTCATAGTTGAAAATTGCTTAATTTTCAATTTAACTTCTATTCAGTGACATATGTAAGGATAACGCCCATTTCTTTTTTTTAAAATATTTATTTATTATGTATACAATGTTCTGCCTGCATGTATACCTGCACGCCAGAAGAGGGCACCAGATCTCATTACAGATGCTTGTGAGCCACCATGTGGTTGCTGGGAATTGAACTCAGGACCTCTGCAACAGCAGCCAGTGCTCTTAACCTCTGAGCCATCTCTCCAGCCCATTTTCTTATTTATTTTGACTGACTGAGGCTAACATATTGTCAGTTGTCAGGAGACAGGACTCTGGGAGCTTAAACTTTGTATTTTATTTGAAACAGTGTATTCCCAATTCTAAGTCTTCCCCCTTTCCATAAATAACCAAATTCTCAAACTGCTTACTGGCATTTTCAATGTTCACACGTTGTGTGTATTGTCATCCACTAGCGTGTGTTGTGCTGTATAGCAGTTACTTCCTTTGGGTCAAAGTGGAGTTTCTGAGACTGTCACCATGGAGAGTCCTTTGAATCATCTCCATTCTCCCTTCCTTGTATGGCACCCGCTTCAGTGAACGACACTGTTGTTCATAATGCCCTTGTGACAATATTCATACCCCAAAATGTACACATGAACTAGTATGCAAGTTTTACATAAATTATAACAAATCTAGTGAATATTTGTGATTTTGCTTTCTAGGCCAAATGACAACTGTACCTATTAATATTGAAAAATTGTCTAACAGTTTCCATGGAGATTCATTGAATGTAGAATAGGTACAGCAGGTTTAAAAAAAATGAGAAAACTAAAAACTAAAATATTTTATAAATGTAGCACTGTATTTGTTCCTTACTTATATGTTTTAGATATTATAATTTAAAAATACCCAGTATCAGTAAAATTTAAAGACTCAACAGAAAAAACACAAAACACTGTTTGAATCAATTGATTTTTTTCTTTCAACTTTTTTTTTAAACAGTAGGAATTTTTGTTGTAGAAGCAGCTTGCTACTGCCATACTTTGTATACATATCTTGTGCACACTTCTTCCTAACCTTATCTGCCTTAGAGAGACAAAGACAGTAATAGTCAAATCATATGCAACTGAGAAAGTTGCCATCTGATTCGTCTGACAGAGTCAAAGACCCCTCTTTAATATACATTAAAACCATCATGTGCCACTTTCTGTGTGGTATGCTGTGAATCCTAGCCATTCACTAAATAACAGCTTTTAGGGTTTAACACAGTTGTTCAAAGCATGCAATCCAATAATTTTGGATGAGTCCTGATTCATGTATAAGTTGTTAATTTTAGGTAATTTATTTAACATCTTTCTGTTTTAGCATCCTGGTTGGTAAGATTATATGAACAGTATCATATATGTGCCTGGTACATTGCAAGTGCTCAACAATTTTAGCCAGGAATGTTTTCCCACACCTGTGTCTGCACCTCACTACATGAATATTAAATGAATTAAAATGATGCGAACACGAGTCTCTAAACATGGCGATACCATGCTAAGTTGACAATGTGAAATAATACAAAACAAAAATTGGATTGAAGTATTTTGATTCAATAGGAGCACACAAATGCCTCTTAAAAATAAATGTACAAGTAAAGGTTTCAGGGCTATCAATGTGCAGTGTTACTTCAGTCACTAAGAGTTCATGGTCAGTGGATGAAAATATAAGCAACCTCTGAGGCAGCAGGTCTCTTGAAATTGGAGGGAGAGGCATAAAATCTGAGTGTTACCAAGGCTTTTAAAAATAAATATTCTCTTAGTGGCATCTAATTTTCTCTAGTAAGCTAATATCAAGCTTTCAGTTGCCAATGAGAAAAGAAATCAAGAAGTGAGGGGCAAAGGAGTGTGATATGGAAAGAATGAAAGAAAAATTTTAAACAAGTATGACATTGTTGTCATTTTAAACCTATTCTTGCTGGTTGACTCACGAAACTCTCCTGACTGTGGAGCTCACAGACTGTCAGTGGACATACCACCTGCTACATGACTCATATGTTGTGTTATCCTTTTGCTCTCTGAGGGGCAACCTAACTTTTGACCCCTCAGTGTCACTTGCAGAGTTGGTACCCAAGGATTTTTGAAAATTAAGATGGCCTGAATGCCTATTATTCCCTGCGCCTGCCTATTTCATAAATGTGTTCTTTATTCTCTAGAGGAGGCTGTTAGAATTCATTTCCTGTTTTCCATGAAAAACAGGTTTAGATAGTGTATCCATGTACTTTATCTTCAAAGAAGAATTCTTCCACAATTACCTCCCTTTTTCACATGGAATGACATTGAGGCACAAAACCCTTAAGCAAGAAAGCTTATACAAGAATCAAAAGTGAATTGATATGTGAATCTTCAAATCCCAGTCTGTCAGAATTATAAAGGGACAAACAACAAGTAGCTCATAAATAGACAAAACTCATTTTACAAACTATTATTCAAACCCAAACTGTGGTTAAATATCTTTTCGTGAAAGTGGTAGTTATGCTCAAGGATGTGAGCAGATACTGTGAGAAGAATGCCAGTGCTTCAAGATGTTGGCAAGTAGCCTAGGGTTCTGTTCAGTATCCCAAAATCTTCCTTGTTAAGCATATGGGTACAGGAGTTATGCATTCATAAGGGTTGGAATAAGATAAATAGAAGATATTAAAATGAAGAGATTAATTTGGTAATAAGAAAGTTTTATTAATTTGCTTTTATTTCACCATGGAAATGGGCACTATAAAATCTGGCATAAAATAAAATAATTTTAATGTGAAATTCATATTATAGTCAGTAAATCCAATGACCAGTACAAACTCAGGTTTAGCTATGATCAATAGATAATAGAGATAATAATGGGGTGATTCTAAAGGAAATATAAAATTCTTGAAATTTTCTTTAAGAAATATCATCAGCTTCAGAGATAAAATTACAAAGAGTAAATCTTTATTATTTATCAATTGGTTTAATGTTTTGCTGAGTTTCAAAACAGAAGCTTTGTGCATATGTGCAGTCACCTAGCATACTCCATGAATCTTTATTTGCTGCTAATTGTCCATTCTTCCAGTGACAGATAGCTCATTTTAAAAGCATGAAATGCCAATATCTATCTGATGTTCAAAACTATATAACTGTACATTAAAAAAGAATAAACATAAGAACCATAATTCAGAGTCATCATATGCAAACCCATGTGTGTTGAAGCTGCTTTCAAATTCTGAATTTTTGAAATTAAATGTAATTATGTCTGGTCATGAATTATTTTTATAGAATTGGGGGGAATAATCCTAAGGAGTCATATTTTTGCATTTTGACTACTTATTAGCTATAACCTACTATTTAAAAGTGTTAGCTAACTTTCAATATTTGAATTAAATTATTCTTACATTTATTTTGCCCAATATATATCATAGGAAATATGTTTGTTTCTCATTCATGAGTTTGTGGATTTCCTATAATTCTTTTTTTTAAAAGATTTATTTATTTATTATGTATACAGCATATATGCCTGCAGGCCAGAAGAGGGCACCAGATCTCATTACAGATGGTTGTGAGCCACCATGTGGTTGCGGGGAATTGAACTCAGGACCTCTGGAAGAGCAGTCAATGCTCTTAACCTCTGAGCCATCTCTCCAGCCATTTCCTATAATTCCTGTACAGAGTTATTCAAGGTAAAAATTTTCATATCCCCCTTATATTTTCATGAAGTCTGAAATCAGAGCAAATAAATAGAACACAGCTCAGCTCATGATGAATGACATAATTAAACTCATTAATATATTTTTAGGTTGTTTCTAATGTATATGGGACAAGCAGCTTTCTGGGTGCATTTTCATGGCCAGGTGATTGACATGCCCATTTGAATTATGTCTTATAGGAAGGAATAATGAATGGTATGTTCCTATTCTTAACCAGAAATGCACTTGGTAGACAGTAACTTCATAATGAATACAATTAGTGTTGCCATGTATTCATGAAGAAGGGTTCTGGGGCACAGACAACTTATGGTGACTAGCCCCAAATGAAAAGTTACTCTGTCTCCAGCAGTAGCCATCAACTAGCCATGGCTTATTAACTAGAAGGAGTCTCCTGAGCACCTCTAAAATCCTGCTAGAATTTTGGTTGGCTGGGGAACATTGCAAGCCTACAGAGGTAAATATAGTGGTATTTATAGCTTTCTGTTTTTCCTTTTTTTAGTATTTCAAATATAAATTCTAAAATATCTGGTCCTCTCTCATACTTATGAAACTAAACTGTTACTCATCTTAAAAAATATGTATGAGGCATTCATCTTTAAAATTACATTCTATGAAATCATAAGTCAAAATTATGAGGATAAATATTGCCAATTAGCATGAATGTTGTCTTTGTAGATTCTAATACACATAGAAAATAATCACTTATTGATAATTGACTTAGAGCAAACACTGAAGAGTGGACTATTATTTCCACAGTGCAATGCGTTTGGGGTTTAGAATTATACTGTGTTTTGTAGTTAAGCTGAAAGGTCATAAGGAAGAAAAAAATGTTTAAATAATATCAGCGTGACAGTTCACCTCATGACAATAATTACAAACATCTCATTTTATATAAATATAGCTGATCTATCAACTTACTATTAGTCATCACTAATGTCTGTTCAGCTGCAGGTAGTGCTGGAAATATTAAATTAAACAGTTTAATTTACAATGAAATGAAATGAATCTCAGTAGAATAAATCAAATGTCTCACCCATGAAGGGTAATTATCTTTCTTTTTCTCAAAAAAAAAAATGAAGACATCCATGAATGACTTGTGTCTTGTCATTCTTCAGAAGTAATGGAAGCTATTTCTAGTTATCCTTTCCTATGTCTTACCTGACTTAAAATACTGTCAATAAAACAGTAATTAGTCTGTCAGTTACTATTGACAGCAGGTGATTTAGTATATAATTGAAAAATATCAATTATTACCGTGAAATGTGTAAACTGCAGGGGTTGTAATTATTACAGTGAATACTTTTTCCCCCTAACCTTTAGCATTGTGAATTCTATTGTTAATGATAGCACATTTTTCAACCTTTTCTTTCTTAAAAGCAGGTAGGTGTACAAAGGGGAAGTTGAAAGTGCCTGCTGGCAGAGTATGTCACTGTGTAGCTGGGCTTCAATCACACAGGGCAGCAAGGAAACCCATTATGGTAGACGAATATTTAACTGTCATAGTGAAAGGCTGTGGTCATTCAAATGGTTTGCACAGATCCTGGAGTCAAACCGGAGCTTTGCTTTGAACTGTATATAGGGATTTTATTACAATTGTTCTACTAGCATTAGTAAAATTTGCTATATCTTTTTATCCTTCAGAAACAATAGCAATACAATAAATCAATCTTAAGACACTTTTTAATAACTTCCTTCATTATTTTGTGTTTAGAAACCTTATATTCAGAAAGTCGCTAATGGGGTGTTCCTATTGACTATAGCTCAGTTCTAAACTAATGATGCTTGCTTGCGCACTCTGGCTTTCTCATTCTATCAAAAAGCATTTCACCTTCCAAAAAGCATCTTACATTCCCTAAAAGGATATACAGTAATGAGCACTAATTTACAATTAGTCAGTGAAGTTTCTGTCTTTTATGATTCTGGTTTTATTTGTTTGTTTGTGTGTACATGTAAATGTGGGATATGTTTGGCTTTATACATAGGTGTGTATTTGTAACCATACATGTGGTTTTACATATATATGTTTATAACCAAACATACACAAACTATGTGTGTGTGTGTGTGTGTGTGTGTATACATTCTCACACATAATAGTATCTATATATAAATACAGTGAAATAATTTATTGCTTGGTAAAAATGTAAAATTAACTAATCCTTAAAAAAAAGGAAAAGAACAATGCTATCTGAATCACAGTGATTTAGCCACTTGTGTATTTCGTACCCTGAGACTATAAAATGACCAACTACATACTACATAATATATTAGTTGTAATTTCTGCAGACACTCAGAAATAATAATTACTATGACTTTCTTATGGACTAAAAGTCATGCATCCTGCTATGTTTTATTGGGTATATAAAATAGAAGATGAAATACAAACTCAATCATAGAAGAAAGCAAACCAAACATATAGAATATCAACATGTGGAACACACAGCAAAGAAAACGCCAGCTCAGCAACAGTTTATTTCTCATTTGTTTTGAAGTGAATTTTAAATTTTTCATTGACAGTATGAGCTGGTTAGAAAATGGGACAACTGTAAGCAATCACATCTGGTAATGGTACAGCAAACCCCCAGCACGTTGGAAGGACTCTTGCCATATTCCGTTTTCTCATCCTGACGAGGTTCTCTGATCTATTTCAAAATAACCACTTGTAAATGCTTCCCCAAGCACTGGAGTTGTTCGAGTGTAGGACCGAACAGTGTGAATCGGTAGTAATAAAAGCATCAGCAGGATTCATTTGCAGCCTCCTGCCGGGAGACACTTTACCTTAGCAGCTCAAATTATATTGAATTGTAATGAATGAAGAAGTGGATCCCTGCCAGGGAATAGTTTGTAACTTGGAAAAGTGGATATAATTACGCAATAATTCTGCCTTTGCGGAAGGTGCCTCTGCTTCAGGAGTACCGATGTTATTTACAGCTGTTACTCGCAAGTCTGTTTAGTCATCATGTTGGTACATCAATCAAAGCCAAGGCTTTTTATGTTCTTTTTATTTCTGTTTTACTGCTGAGCCAAAAATACAGTGGCATCTATTTCATTCCTGAAACCTAGCTAAGATTTCTACACCTTAACTTGTAACACACGATTGAAAGTTATATTTACAGATCACAGAACTCTATATTACTGGAGCGTTTTTATAGTCTGTTTTCCCTCCCCCAATATTTTCTATATGTATTTGTTATTTATGAGTTAAATGCATCAACATCTATGTAGGAAAACCATTTAGGCAAATCCTGGAACAAAAAGCAGCAAAAGCTCAAAGCGTGGCTTTATAGGAGAATTATCCTAGTTCCGTTCTGTAGCCATGGAAAAACACTCTACCCAAAAACAACTTAGGTGAGGAAAAGAATATTTCCGCTTACAGGATAAGGTGCGTCACTGAAGGATTCGATTCAGAGCAGGAACTCAAGCAGGAAGTTGAAGAAAAAACCATTCTGCTTGATTGTCACTCACAGACCCATACTTAGCTAGTTTTCTTTCAAGGTCCTGGATTAGGAATGATGCCACCCACAATGGACTGGACCCTTCTAAGCATGTGACCACCTACGGTTATCCCCACAGGCCAACCTAATCTACTCAGTTGAGGTTCTTCTCTCAAGTAACTGTGTGCTGTGTCAAGGTAGGAGTTAAAGACAACAAGAAAAAACACCACAACTGAATCCATGCAGTTTTTTAAAAGATATGTCCAAATTAATTTTGGTCTTTGTTTTGTTTTTCTAACTTTCTTTAACTTATGAACTATACTGATATTATGTATGTGTTAAGTACACGAAAATTATTTTTATTATTATTTCCCTCTTTGAGATAATATAATTACATCACCGTTTTAATGTCTTAAAGTGATGTAATTGTATATTATTATTACAACATAGTGAAAAAGTTTATTTGAAATAATATGTTCCATTTTAGACAGAAAAGTAGGAATTTTTTTAAGAAAAGTAGGAAATTTTTAAATAAAATTTTGCAGTTTATTTTAATAAAAACAATGGCAAACACATATAATAACTAACCTTCTTCTAGGTTCTGGTGGACACTGTGAATAACAGATAGTATATTAAATACACAGTCGGTTATAGAATTATACATGAATTGTTAAGTAGCATTTCCTTTGAGAACACTTTGACTGCAATTTTTTGATTGCCCAAAAGATGTGGAAGTGGAATTACTATTCAATATGTAACGGAGAAACGTGTTTCCGTTCCAGCAGCATAGCACCACTTTGTAACCAAAAGAATGAGTCAAGTGTCCAGAAAGAATCAGAATATAGACGGATCCAAGGGAAAGGAAAACCAATGAAAGTGAAACTAAAAGAGAAATGAACTGAACTGTGAGTCTGCAAACAAGGTTTGCATGGATGAAATTTTACACCTCGGGAGATAGGAATTATTACCAGCTAAGAATGGATGAAATTTTACACCTAGGGAGATAGGAATTATTGCCAGCTAAGGATAAATATCTAACTGAAACCAGTAGTTGCTACTAATAGCCTTATAATGATTAGGTATATGGGGTAGCTTAGGGATATTTTATTATTAAATTATTACTAAAACCAGCCAACCAAAGAAGAACCAACGGATTAGACACACTACAGTAATTGAACGTAGACACAGAGTCCATAAACAATCTTGTTGAGGCACACTTCTAAATACATGGAACACAGGTTGGTTATTCAAAGACTGGCTCATATATATGCCACCATTGCATACCGGCTCACAGCAGACCTAATATTTGCACCCCAAAATTAAAAGTGAGTAGATTGGTTATATAACTCTTTCATTAAGCTTTTCTTGTATTCATATGCAATATTGGAATAATGAAAGAACCTGTTTCCCAGAACAGCTTTGACATTTAAGTGAGTTATTTATGTCAAGCACTCCCCGTTCATGCTTGCGAGTCCCTACTGCCTAGTCTCTGTAGGGCTTGGTTCATTACCTGAACTATCCTGAGGAAGGGGAGGAAAACAGGTAAAATGATCTGGATACATTCCACGTTCTCGTGACACACTTTTTCCTGTGATGTTTTATTTCATATTACTTATGGGAGTGTGGATTATGTTAGACTCAGGAAACTGGCACTTGCAATTGCTACAAATTCATTCCTTTAGGGGTCTCAATTCTGGGTTAATATCTTTCACTTATTCCATATCTTCTCTAAAGCCCTAAGAATACCTGTGGTTGATTTATATCTGACTCATGCTTTCCAATCTTCAATCACGAGTCTTGTTGCATGGAAATAGGTTGCCCTACCCTCTTTCTAATGATACACACTGACTACTCCTTGTCATTCTCATCACATTGATATATCTGTGAGACACTGTCTTTTGGAGCACTAGCATTCTGATTGTGCAGATGTGACTCCTTGGAACAATGGTTCTCAAAAGTTCATAAATAGCACCTTGCTATCTCATTTTAAATTGTATATTCTGAAGTTTCAGCTGAGGACAGCAACTAAGGTCTGAGATGATGGCCAATAACCTTCATAAAAATGCACATACCTCAGCAAGCAAATTAATCTTGTGTAGTCTCAGCAAAGAATTTGCAAAGTGCTATTATAAGTAGAAATCTATAATTTCTTTCAAGCATTTCTTTAAGGGTTCCTTAACAGCTGGATGATTGAGTGTAGGGTCCTGGACTTCAAGCCCAGCATCATAAGAGGGAAAAATGTAAAGAAAAGGCTTACTATAGAATAAATCAGTTGATACAGTATGTATAGTATATAATGGATTTTCTAAGAGACAAAGTTAATCATCAGTCTTTAAAATCTCTAAATGTGTTAGTTTTTTATCTTTAATCGTGATTCTTTCATGTACCACCCCACCTCCACACAGAGAAGTCAGAAAAGTCTTTTAATATCTGAAGCACATCTACTGTTTAAAGTCTTCTGATAGCTCTCTACCACAACTTGAAAGAAATCCCAACTCCCTTCAGAAACATTTGAGGCACGAGTGGACACACTATCTTACTGACTACATTTTCTCTACTTGCTTGTGGTTTAAAATAGAAAATTCTTGTCAACTTGATCTCTTTTTTCCTTTCATTATTCAAAGCACCAAACTCCTAATCACTGTGAACACTTTCATCCCTTCTGTTCTCTGAATAGCCAACATTATTCTCCTCCAACAATTGCCTAGTCTCTTTCCTTCAGGCCTCCGACTGAAAGGCTGTCTTCATCTCCCTCTGAAACACCCCAACCCCCTCTGGTTCTCCCTAGCCTATACAACAGATTCTATATCATCTGGGGATGCTGCACCTTGGAGAGCAGCCAGATAAGAGATGATCCCCCAAAAATGCTTTAAAAAAAAACAAAGGCATTCCCATGTGATAGAAGTAGTACTAACACTATTATTCCAGTGGTCAAAAAAGAGAAGAGGAAATATTTTCGTTAGAGTATTAAAAATATTTCAACAGATTTGAAAAAGATCAAGGTGGCTCTTTAATATAAGCAACTTAAATGTTTTAAAACAATACAATTCTAAGTCATTCAACTTTGATGAAAATAAACATATATACATATATATATGAACTAGCAATAGATACAAATAAATGATTTCTGAACTAGTACAGATAAGTGTTCATAACTCTTCTAAAATGTTGTCTATTTAAATATTCATGGTAAATAATGATGGTATTTCAACCTTCTAGAATCCATGTTTTTATTTTATTAGTGTGTTCCATAAACCCACATAGTGGTAAGGACATGGGATTTTTTTTTTAGACCAGATTTGAAAATTCATGCTATAATCTTGGTTTTATTTTTCGTTAATTTTTTTCTCTCTAAATCTCTTAGATGACTTCATATATGAATAAGTAAAAAAACAGGAGTACCAAAGTCAGAATAATGTATCATTGGATGTACTGTTTTGAGCACAGTCACTTTATGGGAAGAGGTTTGTGGTGACTGAAATATACAAAGCCATTTCACCAGTTCCTTAGTGTATGGCAAACTGTCTTATCACCATATGGTTTGAAACTTCAGGCAGAGTGCATAAATTATGAAAAGCTAAATTTAGACTGCCATCATGACAGTAACATATTCAGAGATTCCCATGAGGTAAATGTCTTGATTTCATTATTCTCATTATGGTATGCTTTTGTGAGTAATTTGGAAAATGTCCAGTGTTTATAATAAGCCCCAAGTTCACAGTCAATTTATTTAGAATCACAGTAGGAATAAGACTTTATCTTCATAGAAGGCTGGCTCAAAATTACATGTCTTGAAAATATAATGCACTGTTTATATGGAAATTTAATGTGAGCTATCATACCATTTTGGATCAAAACCAACAGAAAATAAAATATCTTGGGTTTTGTTTTTATTTGAAGCTATTTTAATGCCATGAAATGTATAGATACTTAGTGTGGAACCTTAGAAACTCGATATAGTAAATATTGTCAAGTATGTATGCTTTCCTTCAACTCTATTGACAGTACCTATATAATATTCAAAGACAGAGACAACATACATATTCGAAATTCCCAAAATTCTGATTAAACACCATGCTTCTCATTGAAAAATATTTATGGTTGTGTAATATTATTTACTTGTTTCTTAGTTATAAATTCAGAAATAAAACAAAATAGAATTTTAAAGTTTCACTTAACTTTAAAGTTTACACGTTAGGTTAACATCTTTCTCTGTGGTTGCCATACTCCTGTTTCAAGAAGCCTGCTGAGGATAACACAATGACAGTATTTGGGGGGGGGGGTTGTTGTCTGTTTGTTTATTTTGTTGTTGTTGTTGTTTTGCTTTGTTTTTTGAGACAACGTTTCTCTATGTAACAGCCCTGGTTGTCCTGGAACTTGCTTTTTGGATCATGCTAGCCTTGAACTCACAGAGAACAGCCTGCCTCTGCCTCCAGTGTTTGGGGTTTTAAAATCAAGTGGTGTTGCTTCCTGTTACCTGCATTTACCCTTTTGCTCTCCTCTTTTTTTTACTTTTTGAAATTTAGTTTTCTTTTTGAGAAATTGAGTTTCTCACTGAAGCTGGAGCTTGCTGATGGCATCAAATGCAGGATTCCTGAGCCCCTGGAGCCCTTTTTTCTTTGCCTCAACAGTCTGGGTTTTCGAGCATCACCAGTGAGCTATTTTGTTAACATATTTGAGGATTCCAATTCCAACAAAGTCTATGCTTGGGAGGCAAGCACTTTACAGACTGAGCACTCCTTGGCTTCTAAAATGATTTTCATTTTTTTTTTCTTTTCTGTATCTTTGAAGTAACCACTGGTATGATTGCACAAAGTTCTGGTCACAATTTATACTTCTCAGAAGAATTATCTCTGACATTCTTTGCTGTGGGATGTTCTGTATGTTAAATGTGTTGCTCTGATTGGTTAATAAATAAAACACTGATTGGCCAGTAGCCAGGCTGGAAGTATAGGCGGGACAAGGAGAGAAGAGAATTCTGGGAAATGGAAGGCTGAGGCAGAGAGACACTGCCAGCAGCCGCCATGAGAAAATGTTAAGATACTGGTAAGCCATGAGCCACGTGGCAACTTATAGATTAATAGAAATGGGTTAATTTAAGATATAAGAACAGCTAGCTTGAAGCCTGCCATGGCTATACAGTTTATAAGTAATACAAGTCTCTGTGTGTTTATTTGGTTGGGTCTGAGCAGCTGATGGACTGGCAGGTGAGAGATATTTGTCCTGACCGTGGGCCAGGCAGGAAATCTCTAGTTACAATTCTGTGCATAAATGTGATTGTAAAAGAAAGATAGTGGTTATATTTCATGTTCATATGTTTTGGCCAGTTTTTCAATCCATTGCATCCTATAAATGGATATATTATGAATTGCCAAATAGATTTTCATTGCTATTGCAATTATCTGATTGTGCATGTATATGTCACACACATGTATCTTACATGGTCTCTGTGTTTTATATGAAACCAATCATCTTGAATATAAACACACACATTTAAAGTTTATCACCTTTGGAAATGACAAAAGTATACTTATTGACCAAAACTATATAATAAATTTTCTAGAATTCTCTGTTTATACACGTAACTTTGAAAGAAACAAGTCTAAAACTGTTTTAAAAGCTGTGTAACATAAAGACTGAGGAGAGGGCTCAGGAGGTAAACGAGATTGCAACCAAGCCCAGCGACTCAGTTAGATCACTCAAACTCACAAGATGGAACAAAATGGCTTCTGAAAATTGTCCTCTGATCTCTACTTGTGCTGCCTGGCACACGGTACTTCCCACAAAATAAGCAATTGTAAAATAAAGTAAAAAATGCTATTATAGGTATGTGTATATGTTCTTAATGATTTAAATTGAAATTTGATGTTCTCATATTAATTTTATAATTTATATTTACTATAGATATTTACAAGGTCCTTTATGGAAATGTTAGACAAATTCCTAGAATTTGAAATGATAAAGCTATAATCTTTATCTGGCTTAATGCTAAAGTTAGAAACTGGCATATCAAATGAATTGCGTAGTGTAAATATGACAATAGGAAGCAAATTTAAATGGAAGTAATCCAAAAATGTTAAGCTTACAGAAGAGAGGAAGATGAAAAATTTTAAATAGTCTTTGGAAAATGATTGTGGGTGGTTTTTGAATGCAATTAGATGAAAAATGAAAATAAATAAAGATATATTATGTTGGTTACTATTTCATGAAGATTTTCTATTGCTTGCTCAGACAACATGTTCTATGATAATCACCTGAACTTTCATATGACATTACCTGTGAAGACACTGCATAGAAATTGTATTAATGAGGCAGTCATAATGAAGAAATACCTCAAAGAAAAATGATTCATTACTCAATGCAGGGTATTTTAGTAATGTTCAAGTTGTATTATTTTGAAAGGAACAGAAAATGACTAAGATAGATGGACCTTTTTTAGGGTACTATTTAAATATAGCATTTGGAAGTGACTTTGAAAGATGTTTTTCCTGAAATTAGTGCCAACACTTCAGACTCAGTTTCTTCTCCTTATGCTTCATCTTAAAGTTCTTTGTCATTGAATTTCAATAGCTGCAGCATTACTTTTCTTTACTGTAGTACAGTTTTCAAGGAGATTTTGTCTGAAGTACATTAATAGTACTTAAATACGTTGTAAAATTTGGCTTTAATTGTAAAAATAATTACATTGATCATTCATGGTTCTATTTCTTGGCAGAGATTTCCACTGCAAGCTACTGTTGACCATAAAAATGGAACTGTGATCTTGAATTATATTGTTCTTGTTTAATGTAGAGCGGACTCTTTCTTGGCTTAATGTGGGCTCTTTCACAACACTATAAATCTGGCTTGCTGTCTGTCCTCTAGGATAAGATGATAGTACCACATGCATTATTCAGCTTGTTGAGCATCCCAGAAAAAAAAATCCCTTATTGTTAAAATTGTAGCAACAAGCAGAAATTAATTATTTGTTATCACACAAAGAACTTTTATGCTATATTTCCAATTCTGTTCTTCATTGAAGTCCTGATTTGCAAATGTGAGTGAAAGATTGACTTTAAACTTCCACAGATGATTAGCTGCCAGCTTTAATCAAATTGAGAAGTAATTAGCAAATCAAAACTTGATTAGCTCTTTGCTTGATTTCCTAAAATTATAGTTTATGCAGTTTAAATAATGGGGGAGGGGAATTGACTCTACTCCAGTCACAGCCTTAAGTTGGGGCAGGAGGGAAGCACATTCCTGAAAGTTTTTAAAACTGATGCTATTATTTTGTTTATTTGTAACAAATAGTTTTTGTTAAACAATATTCTTCTATTTTTGTTCACCAAGAGACAATTACTCTACACCTTTAGGTAAACAACATCTAAGTTTACTATCTTTGTGTGTGTGTGTGTGTGTGTGTGTGTGTGTGTGTGTGTTTTATGTGAGTACACACTTGTACTTACAGTTTTATGTGTCTCAATTTACTCCTGTGTGTAAAAGCAGGTACTTCAATATCAGAGATGTTCCCCAATCATCCACTCATCACTTCATGTTTTAAGTGTTTCTCATTGGCGCTTCATCCAGTTTACTGGGATGGTATGCCAGCAAGCATCCAAAAACAGCTACCCTGTAGCCTGAATCTTAAAGAGTCTTATTAATAAAAACAAATCTGGGAGCCAGGTACTGGGGTCAACTCTGGAAGATCAGAGAAGCAGAACAAGCCACAGCTTCCTCACCTTGCCAATTCCTCAGCTGATCCCGTTTCCTCAGACTGGAAGCTTCTGAGTCCTCATCCAAACAGATCTCAGCTGAAGTGCTTCTCGAAAGCCTGAAAGCTTAACCAGCTCTAGTTCCTGGTCTTCACTCCTTATACACCTTTCTGCCATTACTTCCTGGGATTAAAGGTTCACTTCCTGGGATTAAAGGCATGAGTCACCATGCCTGGCTGTTTTCAGTGTTTTTTTAAACTCACAGAGATCCGAATGGATCTCTGCCTCCCAAGTGATAGGATTAAAGGTGTGTGTGCCACCATTTTCTGGACTCTATATCTAGTGGCTATTCTGTTCTCTGACCCCAGATAAGTTTATTAGGGTGCACAATATTTGGGGGAACACAAAATATCACCACACTACCCAAGTTTAGAACCATACATATTAACCAAACTTCCTTGATGTTTATATGAGTGCTAGGGATCCTATCTCAATCGCTCATGGTTGTTCAGTAGTCACTTTACAAACCAAGTCATTTCCTCATCCTCTAAATGCATCTTTAGAAGAACTGTTTCTAATACATCAGTGTCAATCTTTAGTCTTTGGTGTCAGTTGTATCCAGGATGTTTTTCAATGCCTAGGTATCTATGGCATTCAAGGTATCATGATCTATGAGTTAAATTCTTATGTATTAAGATACACAGAAAGTCTGAGGTTGAAGTTCATTAAGAGAAGGCATCCTCGGTATACACAAAGGAATTCAGTCTACCACAGCCACTGTGGTTCTATAGAAATCAAGTATAACAGAACTAGGAACTGCTGTAGAAGAAGCGAAATTTTGCTGTCTACAACTTTCACTGTCCAACAGCTCTTAGGAAGTGTGCAGCCAAGAAATAAGGAACAGAACCTAAAGTATTCCTTGCAAATCTTGGTTAAAAAAAATCTGAGAGAGCTACAATGGCCCTTCTGTACTCCAAACTTATGGAATGGGTATTTCACTTGCTGACATTAAGCCTTTGCTCAAAAAATGACACATGAATGCGCTTAGAGTTGGATGTATTTTTGAGAAATTATGTTTCGAAAATAGTCATAACAAGCACAATGTTCTCAATCTTTCAGTTAGAAGGAACTTTATAAGATATACTCAGAAATAACATTTTTGGATATATTAAAATTTTAGTTTTTAGATAATTAAAATTGTAAGTCATTCTTCACTGATGTTAAATAATTCCAATGTTCATACATGTTTTAGATTATCTCAAGCAAAGCATATAAAATACCAATCAGTTTTGAAAATGACAGAACTGTTGAAGCAGTTAGAAACAGCTGCATTTAAAATTAATTTAAACAGCTGTCTTTATTGGAGGTAAAGTAATAAAATTACAGAAAATTCTCAGTAGCAAATACAGTTTTCAAAAATATTACTTTCTACATACTAGATTTTGAAGCAAACATTAAATATTTTATGAAAGAATAGCAAATATTGTTGAAATGAACTCTTTGAATCAGAGTTCCACTATGGGACAGGATTTACTTTGTGTTTAGTTAGTCTTAACTTTGTGGCCCCCTTCCTGCCTCAGTTTCCCTATACAAAGATTCAAAATAATATATATATATATATATATATATATTCCTATGCTAAAAATAAATAATTAAAAGTATTTTGAATAAAAATTTAATGAATGCCATCAAAACATAGAGTTTCTTTAATTTTATGAATAAAACATTGCACACTGACCTTGAAATAAAAATATTAAAGTATCAAAGAATGCAATAAAAGGGTCGTTTTGAGTAGATGATTTTGAGGAGAGGTTCAAGAAAATATATTAGAAAGTAGAGCAGAATGCTTGTCTTTTATTTCACTACATCTGAAGTATATTCTACATCATGTTGGTACTGTCTACTCTCAGGTGTTAGAAATGTGAAGTGTCAAAGTCAGTACTCTATTCTTTTATATGTATCCCTAATTGGCTGTAGGACCTCATCCTAGGCTAGACTATAATATGTTGTTCTCTGTCATCAACCTTAACACCTGAGAGAAAAATTTTATTCAGTGTCCTAGTTATTAGAGTTCTATTTCTGTGAAGAGAAACCATGACCATGGTAACTCTTATGAGTGAAAGCATTATTTGAGGACTTGCTTAAAGTTTCAATGGGTTAGCCCATGAGCAGCATAGCCTGAAATGGTCAGGAATGGCACTGGAGCAGTAGCTGAGAACTTTACATTCTGATCTGCAGGGGGAAGGCAGAGGGAGACACACACATGGGAGATACACACACACACACACACACACACACACACACACACACGGGCGAGTGGCAGAGAGGGAGGGAGAAAGTGAGAAAGGAAGAGAAATAGACACATTGATTCATGCTAGAGCTTTTGAAACCTCAAAATCCACCTCTAGTGACTCCCTTCCTCCAATAAGGCCCCACTTCCTATTCTTTCCCAAACAGTTCTATTAACTAGAATCCAAGCATTCAAATGTATGAGCCTACATGGGCCATTCCCATTCAAACCACCACATTTAGTGTCACACTTAGCTATCTCAGTATGCCATTGCCTTTCCTACGTGGTATAACAGTTCTTCAAGCTCTACAGCTGCTGACCTCACATATTACTTGCTCAGAAGGAGAATGAGTAAATAGTTATGTTCACAACTGTTTATGGAGGTGCCATCGCAAATATTTAGTATCATTTCAAAAATAGGTCTTTTATAAATACATGTGATTTTTAAAAGATTTATTCAGAAAGTCCTTAGACCCTGCTTAGGTGACTGGAAAGTAGCTAATAAACTATGGAAACAGTAAATAGAAATGTGAAAATGAATCTTGGTTTAGCTATTTTACAATTGATCACCATTGTAGAACTGGTATTTTTACCTTTAGTTCACATCCATTTGCTAACAGTGGAGGATATGACTCTTTTAACCCCTTTTCTATACACTTATATCATGCTCAATATAATAATAACTGATAGTAAAGCATGTTTACACACAAGCATAGTTACATTTTAATAATACATGGTGTACATTAATTATAAAATGATAGAAGAGGCAAGGAAAGGAATAAATGAGAAAACATTTGGAGAGTTACAGTTCCATTCGCATGTCAGATTATAGCAGAGAGGGAGCCTGTTACCAGAAGGCATAAGGAGATTTAGAAAGCTCCATGTTTAAACGAGTATAAAACTTTCACATTCACTTTCAACAGGGCTCTTTTAACCTATCTAAGATTTTTTTTTGTCAAAATAAGAAGCATAAAACTAGGTAAACCATTTTCTTTGGAATGTTGCTATATCCTTTGTCAAAGTTTAATCACATATATTTTGTAGGTCTTCATCTACATGGATCATGTGTCTGCTTTTATTTCATTCATTCATCACTAATAATCAGTATGTGCTACTAAAAGGATTTTTTAAACCAAATCAGATGTTAATGTTGAGACTTTTAATAATTCAAGTTCAGCTAGCATTTCCTTAATTATGAGGTCGTTGGAGGAGATCACATTCAGCAAATATAAGAAAATTCTCAAAATAGCCCCTCAACAAACATAGATATTAGTATTCATATAGTCTTTTTTTGCTTAAAATTGGAGCATTTCTAAAGAAGTATATAAGATATACGTTGTCCAGAGACCAGAGGGTAAGATCTTTCTTTAGTTTGAAAAATTATGTACAATCACTGTTTGTTTTTTTTTAGCTGATTCCTTTCCATGCATATCAATCACGTCTAGAATGTCTCATTAACATGGGTTGCCTGTAATATGTGTACAGGCTATATTGTTGCTTTAGTTAGGCTTTCTATTTCTGTTAAGGGACAGCATGACCAGGACAACTCTTGTAAAGTTAAACATTTCATTGGGGTGGTTTGCTTACAGTTCAGAGGTTCAGTTCGTTATCATCATGGTCGGACACGGTAGAGTGAGGGCAGATGTGGTGCTGTAGTTGTAGCTGAGAGTCCTACATCTTGGAGGCAACAGGAAGTGGTCTCCCATGAGAGACAGTACCTTGAGCATATATGAGACCTCAAAGCCCACCCACACAAAGACACACTTCCTCCAAAATGTCTGCCCCTATTCCAACAAAGCTGCACCTTCTAGTAGTGCTACTTCCTATGAGATTACGGGGGCCAATTACATTCAAACTACCACACGTGTATAATCATTGTAGAAGCTTTTAAAGTACTAAAATAAGTGGCTATTTAGTTAATTCCATAGCCTTACGTGGAATAATAAACACTCAAACTCTTTGAACTACTCAAAAACTATTTGTAAAATGGATGTTTAGCCATTTTGAATATTTAAGTACACACACATATATTCCAATTGATTTTAGAAAGTTGCTTCTAAATGTATTCTATATTTAATGACATATCATAGAAAAGGCAAAAAGGAAGAAACCATATCATATTTTATAAATATGTTGATTTTTTTTTACTTATAGCCATTTTGTGACCATCACTCATTTGAGAAATTGGTAACTAGAGTGACAAATATGTATGAATTTAATATTATATATGTGCATTATGCCTATTTTTTGAGTCAACAATATAAAAGCAAGGAGCTGATTCTCCAAACAGCTGATTAATGTTCTTGTACCAGCAGATGCTCCTGGGCTTATTTCAATATGTCTCTGTGATTCCCCTAGTAGCTGTACATATTTCTCCCTTCATTTATTTTCAACTACTATCAATTTATTCTATATCATTATTTTTATATGAGTGCAATGATTTACCTCTTACCCACCAAGGAATTGTTTCACATCAGTCCAGTCAGAACTTGAATACAGATTTTTGCCCAATGTTTCTGTGGTATAATTGGGGTAATTGACAGAGACAAAGACAGTTCACAAAGTTAATTAAAATTTTCCATCACTTCACTTTCAATTAGTTTCATTGATATGATACACTTTTTCCTATTTAATGTCTTAACATTATCACCAGGCAGTACACAGGTTATGCTAGTTTATCAAATATGTAGTGATTATTAAAACAGTCTTTAAGTAGTCACTATTTTGATGTTCTAATTGTCCTCTTGTCTTTGAACAGCTGTATTGTAATTAGTGTTTACTTCAGTTTTGCAGGCATTTAAATTTCTTCTTGAAGCTGTCTTTTAATTTTCCTTTCTTAGAACTGGATAGGTTTTAATGCCATGCAAATGAGAGAAGGACAATGTGTCATCCACTATATTAGTGGGCTAATCTAGAGTACCAGTGGACATAAGAACATAAAACCCTAGATTCCTTAAGTTACCCCTAACTCTACACATTATCTTGTGTTTAAAACGTGCTTTATGTATGTTTTCAAGGCTAAACATTTTGGTATTGGTTAACCAATTGGTGTACTATTCCATCAGGAAAAAAATTCTCACACTGTCAGCATTCCTTGGTTGCCTATCGTTTGTTAGGTAGGGTAAGATCTCCTGGACTTCTATCCATATTAACATGTCTGAACTAGTAACATTTCATGGACTGAACAAGTTATACTTATGTATTTAGGTGAGTGTGTGTGTATGTGTGTGCTTGTGTGTGTGTGTGTGTATGTGCTTGTGTGTGTGTGTGTGTGTGTATGTGCGTGTGTGTGTGTGTGTGTATGTGCTTGTGTGTGTGTGTGTATGTGCGTGTGTGTGTGTGTGTGTGTGTGTGTGTGTGTGTGTAATAATAAGTGAAAGAGGATGCCATGAATTTGAAAAAGAACATGGAGGAATGTCTGACAGAGTTTGGAAGGAGGAAAATGAAGGGATAAATGATGCAATTATATTATAATCTCAAAAACTGAAATTATTCTTACATATTTTAAATGATTTATGGTACGAGTTTATATTTGTTGAATTCAATTTAAACCTTAAGGAACTTTTGTAACAATTCATATAAAGAAATCATATGGTAATTTCAGCTAGAAAACTTACTTTTCTATAAGTACATATAGAGAAAAGCATACGTGCATATTGTAAAAGTGGTATTATATTTTCTTTTGAGGTGTGTTTTTGAGTTTGGGTTTTTAGAAAGCTATGTAATACTAATTAAAATGAATCATGTCAAAAATAAATTTCAGTTCTTATATTTTTACTCATAAATTCAAACTCATCCAAAGCTCCTTCCCTCTGTCTTTTCTCTCCAGTGATATATTTGATGTCACGTAAAGCTGAGGCAGTTGTTGATTGCATGACTTGAATTTATGTGTGTTTCAACTGTCCTGTACTCAGAACATAACATTAAACATACTAGGCAGACAAATCATTTTATAGTACACCTTTCTTCATGGATATAATGATCACTTATAAAACTTTGGTTTTTAAAGCAATAACCAAAACAAGTTGGATGATAAGTACAGAACAAAACGTGTTCTTTCAATTTAGACACTCCACCATCTCCAGTATTAACTCAATTTAGAACATTTCAACAACTTCCAAGTGAAGAGATTCACTTCACTTAAAAGAATACAAAGGCCATTTCAGCAATAAACTCCATTCTTGCATACAACTACATCACTTTCTTATCTTTTCATACTTTAATAGTAAATAATTACATGTATTCATCACTTAATGGAATTATTATGGAGTACTTTAGTGATCAGTATAATTATTTTGTAAAATAAAAAAGATAATGCAAGTAGCCATATCATATATTTGAGTAGTCCTTGCATTTGAATTTTAATCTGGTTCCACAGAAGAACTACCTTCTATGGTTTGAGATGCACGACAAAGTAATTCCTAGAAATAAGTAACACTTTGGTCTTATGTCCTCAAACTGATACAGTACAAAATATCCCTGTTTTGTAGGATTTTCAATATACATATTAGAAGACAGCTAATAAGAATATGCACAGGATATAAAGAAAGAAAGTCTCACCGATAATCTTCATATAGATAGGCCATGTGTTGCCTTTTTGCTAACCAAAGTCCACCTACTGGTCTGTCTACAGTCTGATCTCATATTTCAAAGTTCAACGTTTGGCTGTAACTCAACAAAAATCCTACTTTGTCAGTTGCCAGTTGGCTCCCTTCAAGGAGAGATTTGCTTTCATTTTGTAAGGGCGCTGGCCCCCTGTGGCCAAGTGAGACAGTGGCACATTATAGAATCAGACAAGCAAGTCTGTAGGAGAGGAGAATGTGGAAGAGGATTAAAGAGAAGTGAGGTAAATAAGGACAACAAGGAAAGAATTAATGTCCAGTATATAATCTGCACACCAAGACCTTGCTAACATGACTAAGACAGTCATGCATTTTCTGAGGACTCCTTATTTTTCCTCACCTTTCTTTGTAATTTCATGTAGTTCTTAATTCTATAACCAGGAGCCTAAAGAGATGGCTCAGTTGTTAAGGGCACTTGCTGTTCCTAGAAAGGAGTTATATTTGATTTCAGAACCCAGGAGGCACATGCATCCAATCCTAGCCCTTTCTGGATTTCTGTTGAGTTCCAGTCCAGCCAGAGCTATAGAGCAAAGCTCTGTCTAAAAAGCATAAACAAATAAGTCTAAGAAATTTTAAAATCTATGTCTATAAACTGACCTTGTATGCATTATATTATAGCATATCTATGTTTATCCAAAAGTAGCCACTTGCTTTTTATCCAACAGGGTTAGAGTAGTTGAATGTCTTAGCTATGAGAGAAGGCTATTTTTCTGCCTGTAGCTCTTCTCTGTCTCAGGATAACTAAATAATCCTTTTTGAAATTTCTTACAGAATTTAATCTCTACTAGTATGTCCATTTTGTTGAATAATTGGGGAAGGATAAACATTTTTATGGAAAATGCTCCCAGAACAGGCTTTCATAATTACAATTGATATAGCAAGAAAATTCTTGTGGGACATTAAAGAAGTATTTGTAATTACATTTTGTTTTTGTTATTGTTTTGATAGAAGGATTCTTTGTCAGCCCTGATTCTCTTGGAACTCACTATGTACACCAGGTTGGCCTATAACTCACAAAAGTCGTCCTGCCTCTGCTTCCTGAGTGCTGGAATTAAAGGCATGTGCCATCACTACCTGGCCTATAATTAGTTTTATGCCACGACTTTAGGGTATTTCCAAGATGAGATGAAAACATCATACAAGAACAACTAGTCATTTGGAGAAAAACCAGAAATCACAAATGCCAAGTATCCAGTAAAAATAAATGCTTCAATCACAAAGGAAAGATCACTACTATCAACCTTCAAGTTCATCAGCACAAAAACTGCTGATGTCACCTTCAAGGCTTCAGTTTCTTCTGTGTACCATGAAAGAATACCTTTCTTATAGAGTGGTGTTGATTATGGGTCAACAGATGGGAAGGTAACTTTAATGGCACCTGTTCATTGAGAAGAAGCTCCTTTCAGGTTAGAAGCCTCTTGACTACAGTGTCTCTGACCTATCCCAGGGCCAGATACACAGACCCAACCTAACCTTTCTGGGCTGTCTGCTTGCTTCTTAATAAACTTTTTAATTCAGTAGTGGGAACATTGGGACTGAATTTCCCACTGTATATATTTAATAAAGTCTAGCAGACAATGTGCATGAATGAACTCATTATTAGTGCAGGGCAGGATGGGACTTGGGTAAAGGAGTGCAACAGTCAGGTACTAATTTATGGAGTGAGATAGGTTCTTGTGAAAGAGGAAGTAGTAAAAACTATTTGGAAAGTCTAGGAAGTGGACAATGCAGAAAAGGTAGACGGTAGGAAGTGGAAAGAGATTCATTGGATTGATGTTAAAAGAATGGAAATGGGCACACTTTGGAATGAGTGGTTAGTAACTATTTTTCAGAGTTTTGTGACAAAGGGGAGAGCGAGAGCGAGAGGAAAACTATGCATTCACTTAGAAGGGAATTAAAGTCAAGAAAAGGATTACTAAATGGAAAAAGTAAGATGTGATTGTAAACTGATAGAGTAGAACCAATTGCAAGGAAGTGTGGTACTGCAAGGATGAAAAGTGTTAATTACTGGAGTGATATCCTTGATTTAATCAGCAGAGCAAAGTAGAACATAAGAAGAACTGAACCTGGGAAAGAACACAAGGAGTTCATTCATTTTAGTATTTTCATAAAGAATTAAGCAACACATACTGCTAAAAGCATAAACAGATATGTGTTAAGAAGGTACAAAAACTATCTCCTAGATGTTTCTTATTCTCAGTCAAGTTGTGAGTCATGGGTGTCAGACACAAAGGAGTCAAATAAGTGATAGGAGGATGATGAGAAAGTCATCTAGGTTGCGGTATGAGGGAGGACCCAGACTATAGGTCCTAGAAAAACTTAAAAACAGCAGATAGAGATAAAGAACCACATAAGCTTAGTAGCAATGAACTTAAGTGTTTCTGTGTGGCTTTCAACACCACTCTCAGATATAGTTTTTTATTGCTCACTTAAACACTGCTTGCTGCCCAGAGTGCTAGTGAAATATTCATATACATATCTCATAACTGATTATGCAGTCAAGGGTCATGGATTTTATGTCTTCTGTTCCTTGCATCATTGACTGCAATACTTTAAACCTAATTGTTGACAGATTGACCAATGATTTTAGTGGCAAATGAGGGACAATCAAAAAGCATGGAGCTCCAATATTTTTACACATCTTTGTAAATGTGTGATATAAAAAGTCATATCTTTGAGGAATATCTTACTTAGGGTTTCTATTGCAGTGATAAAACATCATGACTAAAGACAACTTGGGGAGGTATGGTTTACTATACTTCATAGGTTACATTGCATTATTGAGAGACATTGTTGCTGGAAGTCAAAGCATGTATTTAATGCAGGAACCGGAAGGCAGGAACTGAAGGAGAAGCCATGGAATAATGTTGCATACTGACTTGTTACTCATGGCTTGCCCAGTCTTTTTTCTTAAACAACTGAGGACCAATTGTTTTGATGTGTGGTTGGTCAAACCACATCAATAACTAATTAAGGAAATGACCTACAGATTTCCATAAAATTAATGTGAATGATGATAATTTCTCAATTGAGCTTCCTATCTTCCTCTTTCCAGATAATTTTAGTTTGTGTCAAGATGACAGGGAAAGCCGGGCGGTGGTGGCACACGCCTTTAATCCCAGCACTTGGGAGACAGAGGCAGGTGGATCTCTGTGAGTTTGAGGCCAGCATGGGCTACCAAGTGAGTTCCAGGAAAGGCGCAAAGCTACACAGAGAAACCCTGTCTCGAAAAAAAAGAGATGACAGGGGGAAAAAAAACACAATTGGCCCATGTCAACTTGACAGGCAAACACATCATTATTAAGCCATAACCTTTCCTTCATGTTTATCTCCAAGGTCTCATATTAATATTGATATCTCAATATAAACACATTCCAACTTTTAAAAGCCTCACAGTCTTTAAAAATTCAAACACTGAAAAAGTTAAGTCTCTTAAAATGTCCAAATTATGTCAAATAAAGGCCCCATAAATTAAAATAATAAAGTTTAATATTTTCTAGCTTCAGTAAGGAAGAACCAAGGTACAGTCACAATCAAATAAAAGCAAAACCAAATTTAACATTGGTTACATTCATATTAATCATTAATTAAGAAAATGTTCCACAAACTTGTGTACAGGACACTGTAATATATGCATTTTCTAGGTTCTATCACTCCATAGCCAGCTTGTGTCATGTTGATGAAAAACAAAAAACAAAAACAACCAGAACAGGAAATAAATTGTTTAATGGATTAACCAGAAGTCACTTTCTTAGTTGAGATTACAAATGAAAAATTGTAAAGAGATTCTATGCTTTACATTGTAATATCATATTTCATATTATCTTGCTTTGTTAAAGGTGTCAGTATTTCTCTCAATATAAAATGAAAATAAAGAACCCGTCTAAGTTACCATTCATTTCCACATATAAATAAAAGATGTACTTCCTTGGTACATGCTATATGTTAGGCACCATAATAATTAATTTACATAAATATTTAATCTCTAGCTCTCATATTAAACCTACTGAGAGTTCTTTATGGATTGAAACAACTGAAGCTTGCCTTATATAAATTATTTCCTAAGAAAATTATACAACTAATGAATTAAAATTCAAACCCAGATCCCTGTTCTTGGTAAGTTAGTGCTGTCTTGTTATTACAAGACATAGATATTACCAGAACTTTTAAAAAATATTGGTGAGCTTTATTCTTTAAGTTTCTTTGTCAACAAATATAAAATTGAGTTCAATTATTTACACTTGTAACAGTTTTTCATGTTGACAGGTGGTCAAGAGGCCTCCATTTAGAAACTACTTTCTGAGCTTGTACTCTGTTGTGGAATATAATTTTAAATGTGTGTGTTACAGTTGTTTATGCTGTAGAACATTTGTATAATGATGCCAAGATGTGTTGCATTATTTTATGTTGCATTTGTTTAACTCTGTGAAGCTCTGTTACTTTGCATGTCTAAAACAACTGATGATCTAATAAAGAGCTGAACAGTCAATAGCTAGGCAGGAGAAAGGATGGGTGGGACTGGCAGGCAGAGAGTATAAATAGGAGGAGAAATCTGGGAGCAAAGATCAGGGAACAAAAGAAGGAGAGGAAGAATCCAGGGGATAGCCACTCAGGTACACAGCAACTCACGGAGTAAGAAATAAAGAAAGGTATACAGAAATAGAGAAAGGTAAAAGCTCAGATGCAAAAGGTAGATGGGATAATTTAATTTAATTAAGTTAAGTTAAGAAAAGCTGGCTAGAAACAAGCCAAGCTAAGTCTGGGAACAGGGTGGCAGACCCCAAAAGAGCAAAGATGGAAAAAAAAGAAAAAAAAAAACCTACAGTACCTATCTTTCTTCATATAGCTTCTGTGTATAGTTTGAGGAGACACATTTTAAGTTGCTGGTATACTCAAATGTCTCCCTAACCCTTCATTATAGTCTATGTATTAATAAATAAAAGTTATATTTGCCAGTCATAAAATCAAGCAACACCTTGATATTTTTCTATATGTGTGTTTCAGTTGATTTCTTTTTTTGCAGTATATATATTTTCTTGGACCTTTAAGTAAAATAAAAGTAAACCTAGCATAAATAAACATATCAGATCTTTCCCAGTATCTTTCACCAGAAAAGTATATTTAAAGCTTTAGGCTATTTAAGGAAATATTACTATAGAACATTCAAAAGTTTAGGAGCACATCCCTAGATGATTACTATGATTTCTAGACAAGTATTCTGTGTTGTATCTGTTCCTACACATATCTCCACATCTATAAGTCATACAGTCAATGACTCTAAATTGAAACTTCCATAAAATCCTATTATTTTCTTTGATATTATTATTAGAACCCTCTTTTGTGAATGCATTTCTGTACTAGTGGATGGCTGGGTTTTTTCAGTCCTGACTGTCTACAGAAATGCTGATTTTTACTCATTGAATTCTCAAGGTGACTTGGCTAGAAACAACACAAACAGTAATGGAATTTAAACCTGGATTTCAATAAGTCTTTTTACTTATGTAATCCCTCCTCATTGATTTTTCTTTTTTAATAAGATGAGAAAATAGTATTTATGCTGAAGAGATAAAGTAGGGATTAAATTTTGTAATGTATTCAACAGACTACACCATACTTAGTTCTGGCAATTATCATAAATTGTCAAAATTTATACTATAGAAAGGTTACTAAAACTTCCTTGAATAAAAATAATAATGCCTCAATAACTTGCAAGAATGGATTCCATTTCAGAATGATCTGGATTCAAGCGAACAAATTATTATATTAGAATTGTTTCCCTTTCCTTTGCTTTCTGGGATTGGCTATGTAAATAGGCATTTTGTTTTGTTTTTAAGAAGTTCCACTTATATAGCTCAGGGCAGCATCAAACTTGTCATAGGATTAGATGATTGCTCCACTCTGTATGAAGAATTTTATTTATGAGCGTAATGGTGGATATTTACATTCCTGTAAATATACATGTGTAATAAAGTTACCCCTGAACAGCCCTGATGGATCACTTGTTCTTGGGCAGTACAACCAATGTGCAGGACTTTTCTTTGCACTTTCCTAACTGGTTGATATGCTCTGTTCAAAGAAGTATACCCACAGTTTCTACTTAGAGTATTCATTCCATCATAAGGGTGTTTGGCTTACCTGAAATTTAATGATTAATTTGCATTCAATGCATGTTTGAGACTGGTGTGTGTGTGTGTGTGTGTGTGTATGTGTGTGTGTATGTGTGTGTGTGTGTGTGTGTGTGCTCGTGCTCTTTGTTTTCAGGTCACAACCCAGTCCCTCACATAGTCTAGACAAGTGCCCTACCACTGAGCAACACAATGACCCCACTGTGCAACATTGAGATGTCTATACATAGATCCTCCCATTCATGTGAAGTGACTCAATGTCTCCTGTGAATGTTTCTAGTAGAGTCTCTTCCTGAGACCCGCCTCTCTTGGAAAGGCAAAGAATAGAGAAGTCCTGTATGTTTACTCAAAAATATTTGAGTAGCTTTGGATCTTACTCTAATCATTGCTGATAGTTTCTATTTTTTTTCCAATGTGGATAGAATATGTAGCACGTTAGGGTAGTGGGTAGGAGGGAGGGGGAAAGGGAGGTGATGGATTTTTTTGATTCTGATTTTCAGAGAAGAGCAGACAGTCTGCAACCTTTTACACTTTCTCTTTAAGAACTTGCCATGTCCAGATCAAAGGAATTTATTAGGCTTTTAGCTCTCCTGTTTTATTTTATTTTTTATAGCTCAAAATGAACAAATTTCCAAGTACAAAAGAAATGCTTTAAAAGAGTCTTTTGGTCTGTATTTGAAATCTCCTACTCTCCTTCAGTTCACAGATATATCCTACACTGAATGGACGAATCAGACTACTACACTTTGATCATTTCACTATCTTGTTTGATTAGTGTTTTCAAACTATGGAGTTTATCGGCAGGGGGCCAGTTGATCCCTATGGCATATAATGGGCAAAGTATGGGGGAAAAATAGGTTTTTAGAAATCGTTTAAGATCAATCAGCTTCCTCCTTCTTCAAGGTTTAAAAATAACTTCGTGGACAGGCAGAGTTTGACACAGAATAAGATCAGATGTTTTCAAAGGGGAAACTGACCAGCATGTATGGTTTGCCTTCCTCTTTCCAGTCCTTAGGTTATTATAAACTATAATCAAACTACTTTGAAAAGAGGGAAAATAAAAAGGAAGCATGAGGTATAGCTACACAATTTTAACTTTCATTTACTGTGCAAACAGAACCTTCATAAGGAAGGTTAAGGTTGTTAAATGAGATTTTAAGAATTCAGCTCTTTGGGGGAAAGTATTGGGCTATGTTGCGTGCAGCAATTTTAACTATTGCTGTGAATTGAGTTTTTCATGCTTCCATGGGGAAAGCCAATTTGCAGTTCCACAGCCTAATTCCACAGCCTAACAGAAAAACTAGTGCTGCTTCTGATCTAATGAATACCCACAGGCATATGGACCACCTTTATTTTTACTGGTTTTCAAGGAGTCCTGATTGGCAAGGCTCTGCAGGTAGTCTGTTGGCTGCATTTTATAGTAGCTGGTAATGTACTTGTCAGGGCTGGTTTTCATTTTTAAATCTGGGGAATTTTTTCTGAGTATGACTACTTTTCATTTTTGGGTAAATTAGATGATGTGAGTCATTTCGGTTTAAATATGTTTACGAATCTTCAATATGACATGAAATAGTAGGTATAGAGGAGCAAAAGACAAAAAAGCCAGGGAGCCAAACTCAGTCCAGATTAATGAACTTTAGGCAAAACCATGCTACCTGAGTTTTGATTCTGAGGAAGCCAATTTTCTTTCATAGTTATTCAACATATCAAATTCCTACACTATCCTCACTCACCGTAATTTTCTTCCAAAAGCTTTAACTTCTTTTTTAATCTTAAAGAAGAAAATCATTATCCGTTTTCTTGATATATACATATATATATATATGAATTATATATGACTATGCATTAAATTCATATTCATTTGGATTATTCTTACTCCAACTTTATATACCACAGTCGCATAACTGTCAACTTCCTCTCCTCCTTACATTTCCTTTCCTTGCACTGATGATTTGATATTTTGTCTTGTGACTGATTGATTTCAATCAGGGGTTTACTGTGACGACGAATTTTAAACTATTCATTTGAGATGATGGCCTCACCTATGGGGACACAATTGAAGACAATGGTTGTCTCTCACCCAGGATGTACCAGGAGCCCATAATTCATGAGTTGGGAGTATGATCACTTAAGTCCCTCCTTGTCCATGCTTACCGAATGAAGAGCCTAGCCTTGTTCAGATCCAGTACAGGAACCCTAATTCCTCTAAGATTGTGATTGAAAGTTTTGTCATGCCAGAAGAGATTATTGCAGACTTTGTCCCTGTCATTGATTCTTAGAGTCTTTATGGCCCCCTTCCA
>CABHPQ010156467.1:0-31445 GCA_902168405.1 Peromyscus aztecus | reverse complement strand
AGGAGGGAAGAAAGGAAAGGATTGCCACAACCCACTGAACTTCCCTTGTCTTCATTACATCATTATTAAGTCAGTGGTAAAAGCTATATATCTATCCGTGTAGATATATCTATGTATCACATATATATCAATATATAGAGCTATATATAGTAATTCAACTCCATTATTTGCAACATGTTCACACAATTGTGCCCGTTTTTCCTCTAAAATATCCTAAGTAACCTGCAGAGGGTGCACTTCCCCTATGTTTGCACCTCCTCACACTTGAGAAAAGAACAGGAAGTTTTATAAGATTAAAAAAATTCTCCAGTGAATAAGTAGAGAGGTTCAGCTTCTCTTTTTTTCTCTTTACTAAATGTTGGAAAGTGAAATATGCAAAAGTATAGCAGTGAAGGCAGTCTCTTATTACATTTTTCAGTAACAGAAAAATCAATTTCAAGACTGTAGTCTATATCACAGAAATCCACAACTGGTCAAAATGCAATGGATACATATACAATACAGTACAATACAGTCCAGTGCAATACAGTACAATACAGTCCAGTGCAGTACAATATAGTATAATAGAGTCCAGTACAATACAGTACAATAGAGTCCAGTGCAGTACAATACAGTATATCACAACACATGACAATCCAATCCCAACACCTAAGGCTCAGGGAACACTGCAGAAGAGGTGGGTTGTAACAGCCAGAGGACAAGGATGCCTACCTACTGTAAGATAGTGTAGGGAAGCTACACCCATGAAATCTTAGCAATACGGTCACCTAAACAAGGAGACAACAGCAGTTGACATCCAGAGTGGATGAGGGAAATCTGAAAGCCTCCACTCTTAGATGAAAGAGTTACAGACAACCATGGCTACTTAGTAAGGGAGAACCAGTCTTCTCTTGCTAAGAACCCTTAGTAGGTTATACAGTTTGAAGTAGTCATGAATTTGAGCAGAAGTGGGAAGGATGTGAGCTGAAAGGATGGAAGGATAGGGTAGAAATGATGTAAATACAGTACTCAAGTGTGAAAATCCCAACAAAACTGTGATCTCATCCACGGACTGATTATTTTCCAACTCACTGCTTCCCTGCAATTTCCTGTTTTACCTTGTTCTTTTCATTAATTTATTTTTATTCTTGAGACAGGGTCTCACTATGTAGCCCAGGCTGGCCTGGAACTTGCTATGTAGACCAGGCTGGCCTTGAATTCACAGAAATCTGCTTCCCCCTACCTCCTGAAAGCTGGGATTGAAGTTGTGGGCCATCATACTCAATCTTTATCATACTCTGTCTCTCTGTCTCCCCTCTCTTTGTTTTCATACTGAAATCTGCTTGTATTTGTCCTTCTTTCTGTATGGGTATTATCCAATGGAAATACAATGTAAACTGCATATGTAATTTAAAATGTCTTCATAGTCACATTAAACAGCAAAAAGAAACAGGTGACATTAATTATATATATTTTATTAATTTTACCTTATTTTTTATCATCTCCACACATAGACAATACAAAAATAATAATGAATATTATTTTTGGTGGGTAAGTTACTTTTACAGCACATTCCAAATTAAAATGATCACATTCCATTGTTCAATAGCCACATGGGAAAAGTACCCACTGTATTGGACAACGCATCTCTCTCTCTAACTTCCTTCTTTCATTCAGTTGCCTCATCCCTAACCATGCTAAGGGAAAGCAGGGCCCTACAAAAAAAATGCTGTGCGTTCAGAAACCACTCATGTCGAAGTATCCACCATTTTGGATAGTGTAGGAAACACAAGAAACCACCTGAGTTTCTTCTGAGACTGTCACCAACATCTGTAATCTTTTTCCTAGGATAGAAGTAGCATTTCTTAGGCAGTCAGTTTTTCAGGGGCTCAAATCCTCCCTTTCACAACATGAGGTGCCCCCTTTATTCTCCTGAGAACTCATTTGCAAGTACATACAGCCTGCCATCTGTCGGATCTTTCCTATGTGCTGGAGCATGTGTCTAATTAACTGTTCACACATCAAATTCCATTTGCTGTTTACAGTATCCTTTTAGGTAATTTTATTATCCCCTCTGTTTTAAAGATGAGAAGGCAAGCAGGGGAGGCTTAGAGGTGTTGATCAACACACTCCAGTTAGAAGATTGCGGAGCTGCGATCTCAGGCTGGATATGGACACTTCCAAATCGAAGGTCCGTAGCTTTACTAATAGTGTCTCCCAAGTAAGGGGTGGTTATTCTAACTGGCAAGAAAAGCAAGACTTGGGTAATCCTGTATTCAGACCTTCCTGCTTTTTTTAGGGAAAAACCACTTTTCTGCCTGGGATGGAGGGAGGCTGAGTGGCTTCTCCCATGAACATCCAGGATTGGCGCTCATGCTGTTAACTCAACCTTGATGCCCTTTCCCTTCATTAGAAATGTTTCCAGATTTAAACCCTAGTTTATAAAGACCATTTAATGACCCTGTCCAAAGAGGAAGCAAGAGGTTTCAGATTCTTCCCAGAGCAAAAAAGAACTGCCATGAAAAGGTTTGCGTGAGGTCATTGGTCTCATCGCGACTTTGACTTGGCCTTGATCTTTATTTAGCGTTTTAGTTTTATGCTCTGCAACAAGTTTGGCCATGTTGGAGGACCATCCAAAGGTCAGCGAGTTGGCTGCTGGTGATTGGGCCCTCACCCGGACGCCAGGGTCTATTACTGTGCCGGTGGAAATCCCCAGCTCACCTCGGGATGATGTTGCAGCCACTTTCCGAAAGTCACAGGCTTTGCAGGCTTTTTGTGCACTACTCCGTAAGAACCCAAGACTGTGCGGACCTGGATGAAAGTGGCCAGCTAGAATCAAACCCGTGGAGCTCTGACTTGTCCTTCCATTTTGGTGGGTCAATTG
Source organism: Peromyscus aztecus (assembly GCA_902168405.1). NCBI lineage: Eukaryota > Metazoa > Chordata > Mammalia > Rodentia > Cricetidae > Peromyscus > Peromyscus aztecus. The sequence goes on along the minus strand of CABHPQ010156467.1, from coordinate 28,582 downwards.
ATGCTTCAGGACTCCAACTGCACTTTCCCATTAAAGGGTGCGATTTGAAAGAGAAAGACTGTTCTTAAATACTTTGTAATTTTTTTTTATTTCTTTGATTTGAGTACAAATATTCTGATACTTTTAAGGATCAGTGACTACCAAAAGACTTCTTTTGAAATGTTAGCTCATAGTGTAACTCAGACCATCTTCCAGCGGTGGTCGGGCATTCCTTTAATCATAGTACACCAGAGGCAGAGGCAGGCAGATCTCTGTGAGTTCAAAGCCAGCCTGGTTTACAGCGTGTGTTCCAGGACAGACAAGGCTACACAGGGAAACCCTGTCTCAAAACAAAACAAACTCAAGCCATCATCTGGATTTGCACTGATTGTGAATCATATAATAGATCCTGTTGACCAATCTGTTTAAGTCTTCCTACAGCTATTGTTTCTTGGTTAACAGATTTGTTATGTCTAGAGACCCTGCTGAGTGTGTTAGCACATGCCTTTAATCCCAGCACTAGGGAGGCAGAGGCAGGGCTTCTATCTGTGAGTTCAAGGCCAGCCTAGTCTATTAAGCAAGTTCCAGGAGTGCAGGATAACCAGGGCTATACAATGAGACTAGAGGCCCTGTCCCCATTACTCATTTAACAAGGCAATTGTCTTTATCTAGGAAAAGCAAGCACCTTATTTGAGTTCCAGCCGTGATTGTTGATCACATCAAGTAACCTGATTCTTACTTGCCTTATACTAATACTTGAATGTTGGGTTACTTTCCTTTTTCTTTCTTGTTTTTTAAGGTTCTTTTTTATTTTATGTGTATGGGTGTTTTATCTGCATGTTTGTCTGTGCACCACATGCATGCCTGGTGCCAAAAGAGGCCAGAAGAGGGTGTTAGATCCCCTGAAACTAAAGTTACAGATAGTTGTGGGTCACCATGTGGGTGCTGGGAACCAAACCCTACCCTTTGGAAGGGTGTGAGTCCAAAACTGGATAAATATACCTTACAGGTTAAGAGTTCCGTTTGCAGGTAAGAATAAGTTCCTGTTTGTCCTGCGTTTATTTTACTCATCTGCACCAGATGTGCTTGGTCCTATGTAGATGGGGGGTGGTACATCAGGATGTATGCTTGCCCCTGAGTAGATGTAGGTTGGAGCTATGCAGGCAGGAAATACGTCAGGATATATGCTTGCCCCTGATTGGACCTGATGGAAAATATAGTGGCCCTGTGGTTTTGCCCTTTTTAAGCTGCAAAACATGACTTGTGGTCATTTCCTGGTAACCTTGGAGTGGTCCTGGCCAGAACCCATCCTCCTGGCCAGTATTTAATTAAAGCTTGCTTCAAATTTGGCTTAAGACTGTGATAGCGGTCTCATTTTTGACCAGTGGGATTAATAAGTGTAGTCAGTGTTCTTATCTGCTGAGCCGTTTCACCCGCGCCTAAAATTACTTTTCTTCTAGAATTATGAATGGACTTTGTAAAGTGTTAATTATTCAAATGCTATTTTACACCAAATTGTTACATGTTATTATTTTATGTGCGTATGTACCATGATTTAGCCTAGGGACAATATAAGCCATAGTTAATATTCTAGGGACAGTGGCTCTCAAACAGAGGCCATTTTGTTTCCTCAGGAGACACTTGGCAAAGACTTGAGGTTTTTTTCTTTTTTATTTTAGGGTGCCATTGCTAGGGACTGATGCCTCGAGAGCTTTGTTTGTTTGTTTGTTTGTTTGTTTGAGACAGGGTATTTTAGCCCTGGCTGTTCTGGAACTCACTCTATAGACCAGGCTGTCCTCGAACTTACAGAGATTCGCCTGCCTCTGCCTTCTGAATGCTGGGTTTAAAGGCGTGCACCACCACTGCCCAGCATGTTGGTTGATTTGCTTTGGTAGGCAGTGGAGCAAAGTGGCGGGTTGCTGGATGGCAAAAACTTTGGATCAGGAAGTTGAGGAGACCAAAGCCCTTCCTGTAAATGTGAGCAGTAACAAGGCTCTGCCTCGCAGGCTGCTCTCCCTATAACAGGCTGTCCAGTGCATTACAGGTTTCTGAAGAAAGATGCACTCAGGGACACGGGTTCCATATTCTCCCAAGCACGTGACCCCACTTTTACTCATTTTGATTTTCTACTCCTGGCCCTGCCTCCTCTCTTCTCAGCCCAAGGGTCTATAGAAAGGCAGGAGCCTTTTTAGGGGTTCTTTCTACTTGAAAGTCAATCCTAGCCAGGTGTTGGTGGTTGTGAGCCTTTGATCCTAGCGCTTGGGAGGCAGAGGCAGGTGAATTTCTGTTGGAGGCTAGCCTGGAGCAAGTTCCAGTACAGCCAGGGCTACAGAAAGAAACCCTGTCTTGAAAAACAAAAACAAAAATAAAACAACAACAACAACAACAACAACAAAGAAAGCAAAAAAGGAACGGAAAAGTCAGTTCCTATCCATGCTGCTGTCACCTGACCCATCCTTGCCATCCTTGTCCCTCTTCACTATGGCCTCACCCCGTGCACAGTGAGTACCAGTTTTATGGTATCATGTCTGGCCCACCACTCCAGAAGGAGTTGGGAACTAGTCCTTGGTGTTATCTGGAGTTCTTGTGAAAAAGCAGTTTCTGATCCTGTAGGTCTGGAGTGGGGTTTGTGAGCCTGCATTTCTGAGTAAGTCTTCAGGTGATGTTGACTTTGCTGGAACAAGAACTGTGTTTGGAGCAGCAAGACTAAGGTTTGAAGTAACTGATGATTTTCAGGGGGATAATTATAACTGCCATGAAGAAGCAAACAAAACCAAGTGATTCTACCGGTCGCTGCTCCTAAGAGAAATAAATATGTTGATTTTGCAACAGTGATACTTAACCCTGGCTCCACAGTGGAGCTTATTATTTGTTGCATGGAAAAATACTTTTGGAAGCAGGTGTTTATAGTGAGAGGTGAGCTGGATTGGGAGTTATGGGGGGCTTTGAGAGCCCGATATCTATAAAACTGATTCTGTTAAGAAGTAGAGTGGAAAATATGTATTGTACTTCAGAAATATATTGACAAAAGCATTGATTTGTTGTCAGTTTCCAATGAGAAAGAAGAAGAGAAAACAGCATCCATTTGTTTGTTTATTTCTGGGACAAGCCCTCTTCTCGGCATTGGGGAACATGGCAGATGCAATTTCCTGCTCTCACTGCTGCAAAAAAAGGCAAGGACTCCTTTGTTCCAGAATGAATACATTAGTAAAATCCCCAAGAATTCTGACTGGATCTTGATGAGTGCTATGTGTAGTCCTAGCCTGATAGCTGTGGTTGGGAGAGGAGTCTTGAAGCTCACCTGACTCACAAGAATCACAAGGATGCTGTAATATGCTATGGAGAAAAGAATTTCAGTCACCAGGAGAACAAGTTGCAGAGTGGTGCTGGGCAGATAGATAAGAATATGCTCCAAGCATGCAGTAGGGACGAATAGAGAGATGGCCCAGTGAGTAAAGGTATTTCCTGAAGAAGCCAGGCAACTTGAATTTGATCCCTGAAACCCATGGAAAGGCAAAAGGAGAGAAATGACTCCACAATGTATGTGGTAGGAATTTGAAGAGCGTATTCACACCATATTCTCACACTGCATTTTAACTTTTTTAGACTTATTTTTATTATTTTTAATTATGCATGTCTGTGTGAGGGTGTTTGTGCACATGAGTGCAGGTGCCTGCAGAGGCCAGTAGAGGGCGCTGGATCCTCTGGACCTGGAGTTATAGGTGGATATGAGCTGCCAGATGTGGGCTCTAGGAACTGAATTCAGGTCTTCTTCAAGAGCAGTATGTGCTCTTAACTGTTGAGCATCTCTTTACTCTACACATTGGACTTACATTCGTTTGAGGCTGGGTCTCATATTGTAGCCCAGGTTGGCCTTGAACTTGTAACAATCCACCTTCCTTACACTTCCTAGAAATGCCATCACACCATCCAGTCTTGGACATTCTCTGACTGCATCTTAAATGAAAGGTTTGATTTTGAGTTCTGATAGGGTATCTGTACTATGTGGGAGCAGAAAGTTGCTTGGAAAGAAAAGGAAGAAAAAAAGTCTTTGTAAGTTGTACAGGTTATTGTCATGTAGAAAACATAAAGAGATGGCAGAAGAATAAAATTTGTTTTCATCACAATTGTTACCGTGACTGCCCTTGGCACCTGAGTATGATGGCAACACAGTCCTTGGGCCAGGAGACAGATTTATTGTGAGTTTGTTTAGGTCATAGCCTTCTTTCTGAGTTCTTTTGAAATCAATCATTTCTCCTGTAAGCATTACGGTCAAATAAGGTGATATGTAGTTACAGTAATTGATTTCTCATAAATTAAGCAGAGGAGCAGTATTCCAACTTAATTAAAACCTGCAAAGCTGTAATTTATGCATGTTTACAATGGGTCGAAGGGGGTTAGCCATTAATGCCATAATATTGGAGCTGATAGAAGTAGGAAAGCCCTTGATCTTCCCCCCCCCAGATTTTAGTTCAGATATCATGCACTGAATAGTTATCACAGGACAATATCATGGAAGTATCTATCAAAGCAAACTGTAGACTTGGTGAATTGTTGTGTCTGCATATTTAGGGAATTCATTTTATTTTATTTTTTGTGAGAGTATGTGTGTCATTTTTGTTTGTGTATGTGTGTAGATGCAGGCACATACCCCCCTCCCCCCACCGCATGTAAAAACAATGGCCAGAAGAGCATGCAAAGTATCCTTCTCTAGGCCTCTATCCCACACTCCCTTAAGATAGGGTCTTCTCACAAACCTGGAGATAAACTAGTGGCCAGCAAGCCCCAGGGATCCTCTCATCTCTGCCTCCCCCAGTGCTGTGGCTGCAGGCATGTATGGTCATGCCAGGCTTGTTTTTGTGCCCTGGCTTGTTTTTGTGCAGTTGTGGGGATCCGAACTCGGTCCCTCACGCTTGTGTAGCAAAGGCTCTTTCTCACGGAGTGATTTCCCCAGTTTGAGGAACCCGTAAGGAAACTACCTAGGCTGCATTATTACTTAGACCTGCACTACTCAATATGGTAGCTAGTTCTTGGGGCTAGGTAGATAGCTGACTTGGTAAAGTATTTCCTACGGAGGCATGACCACTCAAGCTTGATCCCCAGAACCAAAGGAAAAAGCTACACAGCTCATAATCTCAGTGCTGGGGAGGTGTAGACAAAGGAACCCCCCCCCCCCCCGGGCTTTTTGGCCAGCCACCCTAGCCAAATCGGTGAGGTCCAGGTCCCTGTGAGGGTCCTATCCAAAACCAAACCAAACCTAGCATCCGCCTTATTGAGCAGTGCCTTCATTGTTCTGTTCGACGGTGCTGACTGATATGGATCAATAACTCACCCCTTTTCTCTGAAGTGAAAGAAATTGAATAAAACTTCATTTAAAGACAATATTTAAAAGATTTGTTTTATTTTATTTGTATACTTTTTTTTCCTGCCTGCATAATATATGTATGTTCACCCTGTGTGTGCCTGGTGCCTGCAGAGGTCAGACAAGGGCATCGGATCTCTTGGAACTGAAGTTATGGATGGTTGTGAGCCACTGTGTGGGAGATGAGAGTTGAACTTGGGTCCTTTGTAAGAACAAGTGGTTCTTAACCACTGAGCCATCTTTCTAGACCCCGAATAAAGCTTTTAGTAGGGGTTTTTCTTTGCTTGTGCCCCACTGTAAGCAAGGTCAAATCTCCCTTTATGACAGGTTCCAAATCAGCCCCCTCTCTTTCTTTTGCTGGTAACAACTCTGCCCATTTTGACTTCTGCTATGCTTTGCATATGATTTGAGTGTGGCTCCCGGTTTCATTTGCTGGAATCTTGTTGGCAAGTGCTGGGAGTGGTGGACTCTTGAAGAGGTGGGGTGCAAGGAGGATTTGTTGGGGGGGGGTTTCCCTTGGATGTAAAGTACATGTTGTGAGACTCTAATTAGTTTCCACAAGGACAGCTTCTTAAAGAAAAAAACAAGCCTGGCCCCCGAGTCCCTCTGGCTTCCTGTGTTATCCTGTAAGGTCTTTGGCTTGCTCAGGTTCTTGACATGATGCCGTCTGCCATGGTGAGATGTCGTCGGGAAGGCTTTGTGAGAACTGAGCTGCTGCAATGATCTTGGATCTTTGAATCTGTGAGTTAATAAGACTCTTTATCTGTGAAGTGACCAGACTCAAATCTTTTGCTATAGCAACAGAAAATGAACTAATACAGTTTCTAATCTAGACAACTTCCAAAATTCTCCTATTATTTCCATTCATTTTTGAAATGAATTTCAAAAAACATATATTAGGTTTAAATTTCTCAAAGAGAGCAAAAAGAAATATGCAATAAGAAAATGAAAAGGTTGTTCCATTTTCACGGTCTATAATTTGCACCATCTTTTAAAAACAAGTCATCTTTACTCTTCACAACTCGGAAGAAAGATGTTATCATTCCTGCCTCCTTCCAAAGACAGAAATGAAATTCCAGAGGAAGCAAATAGCGTATCTGTATTCTCCCACCATGAAACGGCAGAGCTGTTGAGGAAGTGCATGATAGCTATGACAGCCAAGTTTAGAAGGCATCACTGGGGCTGCCTGGCAAAGGCCATCTGTTGCTGGGTTCCTTTGTTTTGAAGACAGAGACTCCTGCATATCTGCCTTACCTGTGCATTCATGGGACTTTACACCCTCAGCTGTGTTTAGAACACCGTCCTCATGACCTTAAGCATCCTTTAAAGGTTAAAGATGCCGAACCCGAGCGGTGGTGCGGAGGCTAGGGTCTCTGCCTCTGGACCCGGAGGTGCCGGGTTCGAGTCCCCGACGATGCATAGTCTATGCATCGAAAAAAAAAAAAAAAAAAAAAAGGTTAAAGATGCCAAAATAGCAGGTAGAATTTTGGCATTGCTTCTATGCAGAATTCCCACCTACAACAACTTGGACCTAAGGTCTAGTGAACTGGTTTTCTCATTTTGAGTGTGAGATGAAGTTTAAACATGTTAGAAGATTTGAAGGCACAGTGAAAGGGATTGAAAGAGCCATTGTAGCTCATACACAAAGCCGATGATGATAACCAATCAAAATCACCTAAAATGCCTCAGAGCAGGTAAACCTAGTGGTAGTGACCACACTGTTGACCATGCTGTTCCTTTTTCACATAGTGTTACCTCCTTTTCCGTGGTTCCATGTATACCAACCTTCTGTCCTCAGAGCTGTACGCTAAGTTAGAACAAAAGAAAGTTTGATTCCTTTCATTATGTTCCATGCAGCTGGGAAGATCTCAGTGAACATCAGTTGCTCTTGAGCATGTTAATCTCTTCCTCCACTAGCCTGTCCTATTAGTTTATTATTACTACTACTACTACTACTAATACTAATACTAGTACTAGTAGTAGTATTCTTTTTTTTTTTTTTTTTTGGTTTTTCGAGACAGGATTTCTCTGTGTAGCTTTGCGCCATTCCTGGATCTCGCTCTGTAGACCAGGCTGGCCTCAACTCACAAAGATCCACCTGCCTCTGCCTCCCGAGTGCTGGGATTAAAGGTGTGCGCCACCACTGCCCGGCTAGTAGTAATATTCTTGAGACAGCGTCTCACAATGTAACCCAGTCTGGCTTTGAACTGAGAATCCTCCTGTCTCAGCCTCCTGATTGCTAGGGTGACAGGTATGCATCCTCATGCTGACTTTCTTTCCTTATAGACCAACTCTCCCTCCTGTATCCTCTACATGGCAGCATCAGCACGCACAATGAACTTCCACACCCGCTTCAGGGTGCACAAGTCTCACAGTTTTTGGATTCAGCTGCTCCTCAGTTAAATCATGTGATCTTTAAGTCCTCTGCCTCCCTCTTCAGCATTCCTTACTATAAAAGTCATGTAAGTGGAAACTAAGAGATTGGAGTCATTTGCCCAAGTGGAGGGGGTAGTCTATTGAGAAAGGAAAAGAGCTGCTTTGGAGACAGTCTGCTTCCAAGTTCCAAGCTGCTCTGAATTCAGGGGATCTCACTGAAATCATCTGAGTCTGCTTCCTCCTCTGTAAAAGGAGGTAGCTTGACCTGGGCGAGGTCGTTAGGTGTGGCAAGTTTGGAGATACAATTGGCACATCACCTACAAGAATGTGTTAGTTTCACATCATTGCATTACAGATGACCTTACGTCTAGCAGTTTTAAACAGCAAATATTTCTCATCTCCCATTTTCTGTGGGTCAGGAAGCTGAGTGCAGTTCAGCTGGATACCTCTGGTTCAGGATCTATGACAAAGTCATACAAAATATCGTCTGCACAGTGTGAGTAGAGGAGGTGATTCATGTTCATTGGTGACCATATTTTGTGATGCTTGGGAGAGTTCCCGCTGCTTAACAGGTGAATTGGAACTAGATGCCAAGTGTCTCATTTAGGGTTTTTATTGCTGTGATAAAACATCACGTCCAAAAGCAAGTTGGGGAAGAAAGGGTTTATTTGGCTCATACTTCCACTTCATTATCAAAGGGAGTCAGAACAGGAGCTCAAACAGGGCAGGAACTGATGCAGAAGCCGTAGAAGAGTGCTGCTTACAGGCTTGCTCCTCAAGGCTTGCTCAGCTTGATTTCTTACAGCACCTGGGACTACCACCCCAAGGTGGCCGCACTCACAATGGACTGGGCCCTCCCTCATCAATCACTAAGAAAATGCTCTACAGGTTTGCCCAATCTCACCGAGGCATTTTCAATTGTGGTTTCCTCCTATCAGATGACTTTAGCTTGTGTCAAGTTTTCAATTTTGACATAAAACTAGCTAGGACAAAGGGTCACACTGAGTGCATGATCAGATTATCTGATCTCTGCTCACCCAAAGCCTCTATTCTCTATGTTCTCTACCTGATCTCACTTAAAAATTTTTTTATCAGGGGTGGCAAAATGGTCTAATCAGGTAAAAGCACTTGCTGCCATGCCTGAGGACCTGTGTTCTATTCCCATGACGTGTAAGAAAAAGGAGAAACCTGACTCCTGAAAACACATGAGCTATGGCATGTGCATGTCCACACACACTACACACACAACAAATGTAATCATTTTTAGCAGTGACTTAATGATCATAAAAAACAATGGTTTTAGTTCTTCAGTATGATGTACTAATAAAAACTTCAAAGTACTTATTTTAATATATGTTTACAAACTATCTGTGTCAGTCTACTAACTAATGGTAAGGCATATTTTCTTTCTTGCTGTAGACTAAAAAATATATAATAGGCCTTCCATTACTTTTTACTTCGAAGGTTCTCTCCCCCCCTCCCCTTTCTCTCTCTCTCTCTCTCTCTCTCTCTCTCTCTCTCTCTCTCTCTCTCTCTCTCTCTCTGACCCACTGGCAGAGGAAGTGACTGAGAGATGGAGAATGTGGTGGGTGGATGGCAAAGTCAGGATCTGCACACTATTCCAAGAAAGGTGTATGTAAACCATGCAAGCAATTAGCATCCCAAGGCCAGCACTCAGAAACCTTGTGGAGAGCTTACAGAGATGATCCGTCGGGGCAGAAGAAAGACAAAATCCTTTCTTTCCTCTGTGGGACTTGGGTGTAGGCTTGACTTCAGTCACTATTTGCTTCCTTTTTGATGCATCTCATTATGGCATAAACTGTGTAACTTATGCATGGCAGACCTGTAGCTTCCTAGTGGCAACAAGACTCTTAGCAATTTCATGTCAGTTGATGTAACTGAGCCCGAAGATCAGGGAAGTTGATAAATGTGGAAGCAGGCCTCAGGAAAAAGACTAAATTTCAGCTTTTACAAATGGAGCCACATTTGGCCACAGCATCATGACTGACGTGACATTGTATTTTCTCGACTGGTTTTGTGTCAACTTGACAGAAGCTGGAGTCATCAGAGGAAGGAGCCTCAGCTGAGGAAAGGCCTCCATGAGATCCAGCTGTAAGGCATTTTCTCAATTAGTGATCGATGGGGCCCAGCCCGTGGTGGGTGGAGCCATCCCTGGCCTGGTGGTCCTGGGTTCTATAAGAAAGCAGGCTGAGCAAGCCATGTGAAACAAGTCAATAAGCAGCTCCCTTCCATGGCGTCTACATCAGCTCCTGCATCCTACCCTATTTAAGTTCCTGTCCTGACTTCCTTCAGTGATGAACAGCATTGTGGAAGGGTAAATCAAACAAACCCTTTCCTCTCCAACTTGCTTCTGATCACGTCCTTCACTGCAGCAATAGAAACCCTAACTAAGGCAGGTTCCATGGTCAGCCCTTCCGAACGGAGAGACTAATTCTTCTCAAGATAAATGACTGCATTCTCAAAACATAGGCTAAAGCGGACTGAGTATGACTACATCACAGATTTTCCATCAATCCCTTTCTCTCACATCACATATTTTGGGGACACAGGCTGCCATGTTGTGAGGACACTTGAGTAGCCCTTAATGAAGTCCACATAATGGGAAGGGAGGCGTCTTGCTGGCAGTGACGAAGAAGCCAACTTGGCAGTAGCTTGAAAGGCCAGTCATGATCAAACCTTCAGAATACAGCAGCCTCATGAAAGTGGGTCCAGACCGGCTTCTGAGCTCTGCCTGGATTCCCAACCCACAGACCTGTGTGAGCTAATTGATGGTTACTGTTTTAAGCCAGAAATTGGCAAAGCATAGCTCTAAGGCCTCATTCAGCCTGCTGCCTGCTTTTGTTCTTTGTTTTTCTTTTAAAAAGCTTTTTAAAATTTTATTTTAGTGTGTGTCTGTGTGAGTGCATGCATATATGTCTGTTGGGATGCATGTGCCTGTGTTCATGCATGAACACCAGTGCGCAGGTGTCTTCCCACATCACTCTTCACCTATTCCTTTGAGGCAGGGTCTCTCCTGAACTTGTCTCTGAAGCAGAGGCTCTTGCTTTTTTGTTTCTCTCACTCTCTTCACAAGGTATCTAATAAAGGCATCTGAAAAGATTACTGAGAGAAACCTAGGAAGACAGATATCTATTTATCTATTTATCTATTATCTAATATGTGTGTGTATGCAGGGAGACCAGAGGTTGACACTGGGTGTCTTCCTCAATTGCTTCTCCTCTCTCTCTCTCTCTCTCTCTCTCTCTCCCCTTCTCTCTCCTTTCTGTTCTTTTTTTGACAGCTTTTCTCACTGAACCTGGGTCTGTGATGACATTACCAAGCCACTGACTCAACCACCCTGTTGCTCTCCTACCTCAGCTTTCCTTATTACTCAACAGAAAACTCCTGGAATGCTTTAGTCTTTGAGTTGTGATTTAGGCTATGTACAGCTAAATATTGTGTTGAGTATATAACTGTCATCTTGAACAAAGTTCCCAAGCCAGACTCCTCTCGAAAATATTAGTTTGACAAATGAGGGAAAGTGTGGATCTTGGTGCAGTATAAAGCTTTTACAGCAAAACCTCGAACTGACTCCACCTCATGATCCCTCCCCACTAATCATTGCTGCCTCCCTTCCTCCAGTCTGGCCTCAGGTTCCACAGGAGGAGGCTCAAGCACATGGCCAAGCTGGGCTGGATTTGCAGTGCCTCTGAGAACACTCCGGCAAACTGGGAAGGGGTCCACAGAACAGACCTGAGTGCTTGTGTCCTCTTCAGTACTTCCTGGATGACCTTGGAATCTGTCCTCACTTTGACTAATGAGAGATCTGAAGGGTGCAGAGAGGATCTCAGCTGGTGGCAAGGCCAGCACCTGTCATTGTCCTGGCATTTATTAGGCTGTATGGACTTTCTATTTTGTGTTTTCTTTATCGCTTGGGCCAGTTTTTTTTTTCCTTCACATAAATCAACTTGGAGATTCTTCTGCTTGCGTAGGGTGGTCTCTTGATTTCCTTCTTGGAACTAACTCTGACCCAGAGGTCACAGATACCTGTGACAAAATCAAGGTCAATAGAACATTCTCTGTTTCTCAAGATCGTTCATCAGATGTCTATGAATTAGCTGTCTATAGTAGGGCAAAAAAAGAAGCATCCATTCTCTAGCCTTGCAGGCTGCCCAGGGCTTTTGACCTGGGTTGACAGTTTCCATCTCCACAGATTCCTGCTATGATGCTGCCAATGTTGTCTTCTTTATTTCTTCTTGATCCATGCTTTCCTACAAACCAGATTCAGGCTTGTTCTCCTCGGCACTGCTCCTAGTGGTCCATGGTCTCGGCATCAGCACCTCTCCACACAATCCCTTAGAAAAAAGAAAAAGAGTCTCATGTTGCCCAAGTAGACTCGAGGATGACCTTCTGATCTTCTTACCTGTACCTTTCACGAGCTGGAACTACAGGTGTGCACTGCCATGCCGGGCTTGTGCAGAGCTCAGGCTCAACCCCATGGCCCCATGTTAGGCAAAGGCTGTATTAGCTGAGATACACCTATACCCTAATATTTTTTCTTTATAAATATTTTTATTTTTTTAAGTGTGTGTGCGCGCGCGCAATGTGCATGCACACATTCATGGGTGCCAGTGCAGAGGTGTCAGATGCCTCTAGCACTGGAGTTACGAGCCATTGTGAGCCACCTGGTGCTGGGACTGAAACTCAGGTTCTCTGGAAGCATAGCATGTGCTCTTACACCATGTCTTACCCGTGTCTCTATTTTTTTTTCCCCTTTTAACTCGAGGTTATTTCTGTTTTCCTATCAGAGTTATCTCTCATATCTCCTCGAAGCAAGAGCTGTGGTTTATAGAAACTGTGGCAGTCTCTGGAGAAGACCCCCATTCCATAAATCTAAATGTACTGATTTCTTCCCTGGTGATGAGCATCGCAGTTGTTCCGTTTCCCACTCCGCTGTGGACAGAACAAAGAATTCTTGTGAAGACCAGCTTGGCGGTCTGTGACTCTGCTCCGCACAGCCTTACCTACTCACTTTGAATCCGAGAACTTCCTTCCCTTCTCAAGCAGAGAAAGCCTGTCTGGATTAGAAAAGTCCAGGATGGAAACTTGACACTGTCCTGAGCCAGAAGTGTTTGGAATTACACACAGGAAAGGCCTGGGTGTTTGTTGACCTGTCCGAGTACAGAATGTGTGCGCAGCCTCTCCTGTTACGGCCCTCCAGGAAGCATCATGCCTAAGGTACCATTGCTATGACCTGCAGTGAGTCCTCCAGCTAATCCCCATCCACCTAGTGAGATTCTTTCTGCATGCGCATCTTTTCCAAAAGCACCCTTCCTGCAGTCTTCTCGTGTCCTGGACATCCGATGGCCCGTTCTCTGGGGCGCAGAGAACGAAGGCACCACCTCCCCCAAACCTACCATGTTCCCTCACATTCCTTAAGAGTTGTTAGTAGGTCACCATTTCTCCTGGGGGAAACTCCAGGTCCCTTTGAAAGACACTGTGCAAAGGCCTGGTGACCATAGACAGGACTGTCTCATGCTGGGAAGGTTGTGTTTCCTGAGGAGAAGAAAAGAAACTGTTTTGGAAGCTCCTGCCCCCGTGGGGGCCGTGTGAGTTCTGCTCTTCTGTGCAGCTCCCAGCAGACCGAGTTGCTGACGAGTCCTGGGCTGGTCCTGACCCCTGTTTTCTGTAGCTCCAGCACTACAAGTTGTGCTTCCTTGGAAAATTCACCTACACGTTCATGTCTGTTTTCTCTGATGCCCCACTCCCATGCCATGACGATGATTAGCCTTCCACAGATACGATTCTTCCTGCTGCTCTCCACTGAGCTCCTGACGCTCAGAACTGAGACTGGAATCGTAACTACCAAGTCTGTGTGTGCATGTGGGGTGCGTGTGCGTGAGTGCACACACACATACATACACACACACACACACACACACACACACACACACACACGAACGCACGCACACATGCGGACTCACATACACAGTCTCAGGCCAGTCCCTGCCTCTGCTTTGTCTAAGACCGCAAGCTCTCGTGGGCCCCAGACTCCACGGAGTGCTCGACCTGTTGAAACAGACTCGGCTTTACACTGTGTCTCTCAGCCACCTGTGGAGAACCTCTCTCCTCTGCTGCCAGGCCTTGAAGCCCCAGATCCTGCTTTGCTCTTTCTGAACGCTTTGACCAGCCCCATCCAAGGTCTGATTTACTGGGGAAGAAAGAAGCCAGGGTGTGCTTCCTTCTCCAGCTGACTGCTAAGAGGGCAGTGTTAGCAGGATCTGAGGCAGAGCAAGTCTGACTTATAAAGGAAATTGATCTGCAACGGAAGATGGAATCTCGGGAATAGAAGCAGTATTGAAGCTGCTTGCAACGTAGAAGGAACGCACTCCATCATAATAGAGCCCCCACAGGACAAACTCACAGCCAACATTATATACTAAATGGGGGAAAATCGACAGCATTTCCTCTAAGGCAGGAACTGCACGAGAGTGCACGTGCTCCCCTTCAGCTTAGTGCGTGGGCTCGTAGGGAGAGTAACGAGGCGAGAGAAATAAGAAGTGGATAAAATAGGAAGGCACAATCAGATGACAGGATCCTGTACCTAGAAATCTGAAAGGCCTTACCAGAAAACTTCTAGATCTGGTCAAAACTTTCAGCAAAGTAGCAGGACACGAAATTAACATACAAAGAAAAATTCAGTAGTTTTGCAGAGAGAAAAAAAAACCCATAATAATTCCATTCATAGTAACTTTGGACCCAAACAAAACAAAAGACTCTGGAGTAAACTTAGCCAAGGAGAGGAAAATGGCTCTACCATGAAAATTGAAACAATGAAGGGAAAAATCTTCAAAGCACTTGAAGGTGGAAAGACTGCTTATGCTTACAGATTATCAGAATATTAAGAGCAATCTGCAGATTCAATGTAAACTCTGTCAAAATCCCAATGATATTTTTTGCCAAGCTAAAAAGATCAGTCCTAAAATTCATATGGAATCACAACAGATAGTCCCTCCCCACGATAAGCAGAGCAAGTCTACACACAAAGAGTAATGCATAAGGCATCACAACACATGGTTTCAAACCACACTGGGCAGAAACCACACGAGCACACAGACCCGAGTTCAGATCCTTAGCACCCATGTTAAGAACTTGGTACAGTGGTGTGTGGCTGTAATCCACTACTGTGGAGACAGAAAAATCCCTAGGGCTCCCGGCTGTCAGCCTAGCTGAATTGGTGACCTCCAAGTTAACCGAGAGACCTTGTCTCAAAAAAAAAAAAAGTGTGTGTGTGTATAGGGCTGTGAGATGGCTCAATGGTGCTTGTTGCCAAGCCTGATGACCTGAGTTCAACATCCCTGAGACCCACATGCTGGAAGGAGAGAACTGACTTCCACAAGTTGGCCTCTCATCTCTACATGAATGCCATGGCATGGACACTTCCACACAAACACATGTACACACACTGTGGTAGTTTGAATGTAATTGGCCCCCATAATCTCATAGGGAATTATGAAGTGTGGCTTTTTTGGAGTAGGTATAGCCTTGTTGGAGGAAGTGTGTCACTATGGGGGCAGGCTTTGAGGTTTTCTATGCTCAGGATACCTCCCAGTGTGTCAGTCAACTTCCTGTTGCCTGCAAGATGTAGGACTCTCAGCTACTAGTTCAGCAACATAACTACTTGTGCACTGCTGTGCTCCCCATCATGATGATAATGGACTGAATCCATGAATCTGTTAGTGAGCCCCCTCAATGAAATGTTTTCTATGGTGATATATTGTGTAACAGATAAAGCTTACCTGAGGATCAGAGGACAGATCCAGCCACTAGATTAAACATAGAAGCCAGGCAGTGGTGGTACCCACCTTTAATCCTAGCACTCGAGAGGCAGAGCTCAGTCTGGATCTCTGTGAGTTCAAAGCCACCCTGGACTACATGAGACTGATTCAGTCTAGGAGAGAAACAGAGCCAGGCAGTGGTGGCACACACCTTTAATCCCAGTACTTGGGAGTCACATGCCTTTAATCCCCACACTTGAGATCTCATGCCTTTGCTACCAGTATTTGGGAAGTACAGATGCCAATAATCCCAGCACTAGGAAGGAAGTGAAATAGCTGGGCAGAGAAAGGCATAAAAGGTGTGAGGAGACAGGAACTAGAGCCTTTTCGGCTGAGGACTCAGAGGCTTGCAGTCTGAGGATTCATGGAGATAGGATCTTGCCTTCTATTTGGCCTGAGGATTTGGTAGTGGTGAGAAGTCTCTCTAGTGGCTTGTTCCTTTGTTTCCTCTAACCTTCAGCATTTACCCTGATATCTGGCTCCAGGTTTTTCTTATAAGTCCAATTAGGATTCGAGTTACAGTTTTCCTTATAAAAGTTGCCATGGTCATGGTGTCTCTTCACAGTATTAGAAACCCTAACTAAGACACACACTAAATAAATTATAATAAAAAATTTCTTAAGGGCCAGCAGATAAAAGTGCTTACAGACAAGGCTGACGACAGAAATTCAATCTCTGGAACCCAAAGGCAGAAGGAGAGAGCTGACTCTTGAGAGTTGTTCTCTGACTTCCACATGTGTATTAGGGCTTATGCGCAAACACACACACACACACACACACACACACACACACACACACACACACACACACGCGCGCGCGCGCACAACCTAAAATAAATGAGTAAATATAAAATATTTAAACATTAACAGTGATTGAGGAACTTGGCATCAACCTTTGGCCTCCATACACATGGGCACTCACACACACACACATAAATGTACCCTGTTTCCCTCCAATCTCTTCATGTTCTATATTTGTCTTTTAAGAGTCCCTATTTGAGAATAAAGAATACCCTAAGGAAACTGTTTAAAAGCTTTGAGTCTGCAGAGCATGAGTTGGCTGTTTGAAACCTGGGGCTTATACAGGGACACTTGGTTCAGCCTGGGAGGAGGGAACTGGACCTGCCTGGACTGAATCTACCAGGTTGAACTCAATCCTCAGGGGAGTCTTTGCTCTGGAGGAGATGGGACTGGGGGTGGGCTGGGGGGGAAGGGGGACGGGAGGGGGGAGAACAAGGGAATCCGTGGCTGATATGTAAAATTAAATTAAATTATAAAATTAAAAAAAACTTTGAGTCTGAAGCCAGATTATATGGATTTGAATGAATCCTGGCTTTGCAATGCCCTGATGCTAGTTCATGGGTCAGCCAATTAATTGCTTCATATCTCAGTTTCCTCCTACGTGCATGGGGTTACTTCTGGTTTCATCCTTACAGAAAATTTGTGAGAAAATTATTAGCTCATTAATATTTTATACACATTCTTAGGTGGTGCATCATTATCCATTTACAATGTTATGAAGGTATGCATGGATCCATCTCTATGTGCAATTCCATGTATCTCTCTCCCTACTGTTGTCTCAATATAATTTTCTAAGTCACTTCATGGCACTCTATATTCTATACACACACACACACACACACACACACACACACACTCATCTGTCAATTGCTCATCATCTACCTTCTTTATTTTTCCTCTTCTTGTTTGCTTCTGTGCTTCAGAACCATTGTCGTGATGTGTATGGCAGGTGATTTGAATCTAGGATTTATGGCCTGCAGTCATTTTCCCTCCAAAACTGTTTTCCTTTTTAATTTGTACCTAGTTATATTTTCACTTTTGCTTTAAGATATTTATTCCGTTAGATATTTTCCACTACTATTTTGAGGTTACAGTACTGTCTTCTATTCTTTTAACTCATTTCATGCACTGAGTTGGGAGTTTATAATTTTGTCTTTTTAGCCTTGGGATGTTCTTAGAACTGAGTTTGGACTTCCTTCATTGTTTTCCCTAGGCATTCTCTTCTGTCTCTATTTCTGTTGCTATGTGCTAAATCTGAACACTCTGACTGAATGTGGTCCCCTCCCCCGCCCCTCTCTCTGACTGCTGGGCCTCCTTCTGTATTGTTTTTCTCTGACCTTCACTGTGGTATAGTTCCATTTATGCTGGCAGCGCTGTCTCATGGGCAGGCAGAAAGTAAAAGAGACAAGAAGGGCGACTCACTGCTGAGGCACTTGGATAAAATCCCTTTGCTTTTCTTAGGTTCTTCCAGACTCAAGTTCAAGGGTGGCTTAGATCTCCCCACCTTATTTTTTTTTTCAGTGCTGGTAGACTTCAGACAGGCTAAGCAAACCCCCTGTCAGTAAGCTATATCCTTCATTATTTTATATTTTTATTCATCTTGAGCCAGAGTCTCAGTAAGTTGTCCAGGCTAGCCTTGAACGCACTTTGTAGTCTAGTCAACCCTTATCCTAGTGATTGTCTTGCCTCGGTTTCCTAACCAGCTAGGATTGTAGATCTGCACTACCAGGCCATGGCTAGTTAACCTTTGGAAGCACAGGAAGGTCATTTCCATGGGGGGTTGCATATTTTTGCAGGCCAAGCTGGATCCTTCATGCCTGTCTTCATGTCCTGTCCCAACCCACCAGGGAGGGTTCCATCCTTCTGTGCCTGTTTTCAGGTTCTGTCTTAACTTACAGCGGGAAAAACTGACCCTGGTTCCTCATCGTAGAGTGCAAGTACAATACCTTCCTTGTACCCAGTCACTTGTGACATGGCATTTGTGTGCTTGGAAGAGACAAAGGGATTGGAGTTGGTAGTGGAAGGGAAAGGAGTACTCAATGCTAAGATTCATACAATTAAAAAAAATGTTCATAAAACAAAGCCAAGTCTAAATGACTTCTGTGGCTGGGAAAACAAAGGTGGCATTCTCACTAGTATGGTTTAAAGTATCTTTCAATGTGTGTGTCTTGGGTTTTGGTGATTGGGATTAGGCAAAGTGTAGCTGGAGTTTTCTCTCCGGGTCCTGCCAAGCCCTGGCAGTCCCTTAGCCCACTTATAAAATAAACATACAGAGGCTTATATTATTTAAACTGCTTGGCCTTTAGCTCAGGCCTATCATTGTCTAGCTCTTATTCTTATATTTAGCCCATTTTTTATTAATCTATACTTTGCCACATAGCTCGTGGCTTACTGGTACCTTACATCTTCCTTGTCCTGGCAGTGGCTCCAGCAGTCTCCCCTTCTGCCTTCCTGTTCCCTCAATTCTCCTCTCTGTTAGTCCCGCCTATGCTTCCTGTCTGGCTACTGGCCAATCAATGTTTATTTATACAGAGCGATATCCACAGCAGGCAAAATTTGTTGTTGTGTGATATTTTGATTGCATTCTGACAATAAAGTTTGCTTTGAGTCAGAGGGGCAGAGCTAACCACTAGCTGACCAAAATTAACCATAGAGGTTTTGGAGGACTGAGGACAGAAAGGAGACAGGAAACAGTAAGGCGGAGCTGCGAGAGGATCTCACTTTTTTGGATGGAGGAACAGGAGAGATAGGAAGTCACTGGTTGCTTCCCCACTGATTCTCTGATCATTCAGGCTCTTACCCCAATATCTGACTCCTGGTTTTTTATTGATAAAGAATAATTAGATAAACACATCAGCTCATTGTATGCTATCTCAGTATTGGAGCACATAGTAAGATTTGTGAAGCTTGTTGAGAGGATTATTCTTCACTGTCAACTTGACTGGATTCAGAATCACCTGAGAGACACATCTCTAGGCATGTCTGTAGGGATGATCCCAGAGAAGTTTAGATGAGGAGGAAAGATTTACCCTGAATGCAGGCAGCACCATCCCGCAGGCTGGAGTTGTGGACTGAATACAAAGTGGGAAAAGCAGAAAGCCAGTTCAGTACCAGAACTCCTGTCTCTTCTTCCTGACTGTAGACACAGCGTGGCCTGCTGCCTCATCCTCTTGCTATCACAGCTAGAGCTACTTTCCCTATTATACCTTCTTGGCCAAGATGAGCACACCCTTAAACTGTGAGCCAAAGCAAAGCCTTCCTGGGGTGGAAGAGGGTCTTACTATGTATGTAGACTTGACTGGCCTGGAACTTTCTCTGTAGACAAGTGTGTAAGTTAAGCCATGAGAGTCTGTTAAAGGGTATCAAGGATTTATTAAGATATAAAATGGAGAGAAAATACACTCACGGATACAGAACAAAGTAAACATCCATCGTGGTCCTCCATTCTGCCTGGGGGTGAATGGGACCAGCCCACCGATCTGACCACCACCAGAGAGAGCACATGACTCCCTCTGCTCTTAAGGGGTCACATTTGCAGACAGAGCGCCACACCCTAGGGTTTGTACCCTCAAAGCCATTGGCTGAAGGAATTCTCACAACACCAGGTGTCCTCCAACTCACAGAGCTCAACCTGCCTCTGCTTCCTGAGGGCTGGGATGAATGGAGTGTGCCACTCTGCCCAGCCCTCAGGTTGCTTTAGTCACTGTGATGAGGGAAGTAATTAACCAGTCATGAAACAAACCATTAGTAGAAACCTGGCTTTGGGACCGATCACTCTTGTCCTCCCACCCACCTGGGGTTAGCACTTGTCAGTCGGGCAGTGTGGAGACACAATAATTTGTGGAAGTTCCTGAACATTCAGATTATTCTCAAATTTGTCTTTCTGACCAAGACCTTCCTTAGAGAGCAAGGTGATGCTAGGGCATGTAGTGAGGTCTTCAACACATCCAAGGGCCAGGAAAGAATCTGCAAAGAGCCTTTCCTGATTTGAAATCCATTCTGAATTTGTGTTGTGGCAGAGGACTTCAGCATTCACCAATCCAGAGGAGGCAACCTTTTTCTAAGTGGCTTTGCTGCCAACTAGGACCGTCATACGGGCATTTTCTACACTGCATTTTTGGGATTAGTGTTTTAGAACTTTTGTTTATGCACAAAACAAGGATGCTATTGAGGGGATTCTATGTTAGATTGTCTTGTAAGCGACAAATGCAGAGTATATTTCAAGTCAAGAAAGACCCTTTTCTCACCCGATCTTTGGATTCTGTGAGCAGAGTGATATGTTGGGAAACCTCATAAGGAGACTATGGTTGGCTTAAATTATTAATTGATTAAATATTAACATACAAAGAGGTCCTTGTTGGCTATTTGGAAAATCATAATAGCATAAGTAGGGTTGGGTTTCTACTGGCTTCACTTAATTCAAACAGAGGACTGCATGTTACTCATTTTCACATAGTTCTTACTTTACTTCTAGTTTCTAGGTCTGTTTAGCATTTCTCATTTGGTTCTGGTCTGTGCTGGGCAAGGTGTTTGGCAATGGAGTGTGTTTGGTTAGAATAATGGATTTTTATGTTTCTCCTTGGACCATATCTAGGAGGTGGATTCATTGGCCTTTGGAAGTTATGACATAATAAATAAAATGAGAGATTTCTTTGTTTATGAAAAAGGCAGTGGGGGGTGGGTGGCTGTGGCGGCACACACCTTTTATGCCAGCACTTGGGAGACAGAGGCTGGAGGATCTCTGTGAGTTCTAGGTCAGCCAGAGGTACATAATAGAGACTTCATCTTAAAAAAACAAAAACAAAACCAAACAAAACCAGTGAAGACAGAAAACCAAAATAACCAATAGTACTGATGATCCTAAAAATTTTCCTGTTTGGATGGGTAGATCAGGACCTGGATTAGTGGAGATGTTCACATTCCATTCCTCTGAGTTGTAGATTTTAGTCACTGTGAGACACCCACAGTTAATTTAGGTAGAATGTGAGATAGAAAGGGCTGGACCAGACACTCTGCTCTGAGGCCGGATGCTGCTCTCCACAGGGGGCTTGGCCCTTGACTCAGAGCCCTCTTTTCTTTAGTATTTGATCCTCAGCTGATGCAAGTCTTTGATTTATGTTTTCCCATTGGACAACAGGGTGCTTGGGCTGCTTGCAGGACTATAAAAGACAGTGTAGAGTGCTTTGATGTGACCCGCGCGGCCTTGGCCTCTCCATTCCCAGCTAACTTGGTCTTCCCCATGTAGGGCTCTAGATCCCACTCCTAAAAGCTCTAATTTGGGGATCCCAGTCTGAAATAGCCCCAAAGGTATCCTGTTTAGCTTGTCGTTCAAATAGCTAAGCCCCTGCCACGACCATTTAAAACCCTCTCGTCTTTCATCAGCTAAGCAGTTCTTTTTCCAGATCTGACTTGTTGATGAATGTGTGTCCTTTTCTTTATCCACCACAGTTCTGCCCCTCTGAGAAGCACCGATGGAGGGGCTGGGAGGGAAGCAAACGTCCCATGGAACTGCTCAGGAATTGAGCGTTGATGGCTTCCAACGTCTCCCCTATGTGCTGTGGTTAAAGATATAGAAAACTGGGGGTGCCTCCTGGATCTGATAATGGTCCTTTTTCAGGCAGTGGCTTAGCTTCTCTTTGCCTTCATATCTACCGCTGTAAAATGCTGAAGTTTTCAACCTGGAGAGGATCATTTACATCATTTTTAGGGTCTTCGGTTCACATTGGAATAAAATGGAGATTGGGATCCCCTGCTCAGATTTTAAGATGACCACATCAGAGCACCATACAAGTGGGGGGCCCCTGGAAGGGAGATCATATGTCACTGCCCAGAAAGATGACCCTGTTTACAAAATTGTTGTAAGAACTCAGTGAATTAGTATTGGAAGCCTTTAAAGTAGTGTCTGGTACTTATGCATTCTATAAATATCAGCTAACCCGAAGATGAGGCTTGAATAGTGTGGGAACCAGAAGCATTATGAGTAGTTCAGCGTGACAGTAAAGTTAGGCTTGGGCTGTGCCTGAAGGCTCCCAGCAGAGTTTACTCATGGATATTACACTACTCTCTTCAATCACGGGGAGTTTTCCGAACATCGTATTTGAATGCTTTTCTGTATTCCATGTGCAAAAAAAAGTGGTCATTTGTAGCTCATGATTTTTATGTGATTTATTTTCTTTATTTACATTACTATAGCATGTTAGAATAAATCTCATGATATAGTCACTCTGCTACTTAATGGCCACATGATTCTTCTTATAAAAAATGATTTATTTATTTATTTAATGTATATTTGTGTTTGCCTGAGTGTATGTAGGTGCATCATGTGCGTGCAAATGTCCATGGAGGCCAGAAGGGGTGTCAGATTCCCGAGAATTGGAGTAACAAGCAGATGTGAGCTACAATGTAGGTGCTGACCACCAAACCTTGGTCCTTTGCAACAACAGCAAGTGTTTTTTTACTTCAGAGCCATCTCTCCAGCATCAGAGTGAGGAAAATGTCATTAAGACTTGAGTATCAAAATATGGGAGAAAACTTTTAAGTGTAAATACGTAAAAAGTATAGGTGACAGGCGAGTCTTGTCATGTCAAAGGAAGGGATGATGAAATCTGCTGAAGGAAGTCTGGCTCCGGCAACACTATTATAACCATTGTCTCAGTTCTTCCCATCACTCACGTAGACACAAGTGGGAGGGACTTCCTTTAAAGAATTGTTACTGTATTTTGCTCTAATATATCCTTAAAGGAGTTGTTTTTAAAAACCTCAGATCAATGGGTAATAAAATTTTCTTGAAACCGTCATTTAAAAATTACAAAGGGAATCTAATTTGTCTGTGTTTACTTTTTCTTGTAAGAGAATGCCATTCTTGTTCATTGTGAATATCAGAATCCAAATTTGGAAGGCAGATTCTAAAATCATGTTAATTAGGCTCTGCAGAAAGTACTCTGAACATTTTGAATGTGTAACTGATTTTACCATACGGGCTGTGAAACGGCTATAGTTAGTCCAGGAGACATTTTCAAGCCACACACTATTATGTACAGGGATGATTTCCTGATACATAAATAACCTTCCTTTTCGTGGAACTGAGACCATAGAGGACAGTACAGATTTGCTTAATGGAAATTGTTTGGGTTAATCTGGCAGCCTGCAAAAAATGCCTCTTTGATTTTGGACTGTGGTCTTGCTCATCTTGAGTACTATGCTGCCATTTCAACAGAGAAGCACGTACAAAACCCATCCTAGCCACCGGTGTCTTCCTCCTACTCAACATAGCTAATATTCATATAAATTGTAAGATCTGAGGTTCTCAAATCCCTAAAGGAGATAATCTCTTGACTTTGCCTGGATTTTTCTGTTCCAGGAAAATGTCAGTTTCTATTCCTGGGCTCCTCTAGGAAATCCTCAGCCTCATTTAGCTGCAGCAGCGGTGGGGAGCTGGTCCTCCGCAGATGGGCTGAACATGCTATTTCCGT
Source organism: Peromyscus aztecus (assembly GCA_902168405.1). Taxonomy (NCBI): domain Eukaryota; kingdom Metazoa; phylum Chordata; class Mammalia; order Rodentia; family Cricetidae; genus Peromyscus; species Peromyscus aztecus. The sequence continues at coordinate 4,755 of CABHPQ010156467.1, read as the reverse complement.
GTTTCAGTTGAAAGGCTGGGCAGCAATTCATTTGTGGTTAATACTGTAATTCTTAAAATGTCCTTTTAAGAAGTGGATGGAAATATCCAAAACTCCATTTTTGTTTGAATGGTGTCATTGCTCAAGCACACACAGGACTGTCATCAAAATGCTGTTTGTGTCAGACAACCCGTATGAATGGAAAGGAGCTGAGCTAAAAAAAGGCGGATTGACAGGTGTCTTGTTAGGCTTCTGCTATTAGTCATTTTTGTATCTGCACAGTACTTGACGCCCCACCTTCAGGAAGATGTCCTGATGGATGATTCTAATACACTATTTTAGGATGCAATGGCTTCATTTGAAAAGTGTTTTGATGGACAAAGCATCATCACTTCCTGGTCAGTTTTTTTGGACATCCTCAGGTTTCACAGTATAATCAGGAACTGAATGGATATTGCTTGGAGACCAGATATTTGATGACTAAGTGGACTTGGCGGCAAAACTGGAGGTTGTGTTGGTAGCTGGCTTCAGCAGGGAAAGAAGGGATTATCTCCATTCTGTGCTTTTCTTGATGGCTGCTACAGAATGTATTTTTGGTTTATTACAAACCGGTTCACTCTTTATATTGAACCAAAGCAAAGGGAAGAATTCTGTGAATAATCACATTTTCAACTAAGAGCCAGCTTTGTCTCCTAAAATTGACGAAGCCAGAGTTATAAGAAATGTTGTAAACTATCACTTTTAACTCTCTCTTCCAAAAGAGAAAACAAGGCCGAGAGATGCTAGGTAACAGTCTCAACATAGCCAAATGAGTAAGAGACCAAACTGAGATGAAAGACTAATAGAACACTGTGTGATGCCACACATGAAACTGGCCTTCCCTATATTTTATGTTAATGACTTTTTCACTCTGTAGTGAAGAGCTAAAGCATTTATTCCCCACCACACCCTCCATGTGGTTTTACATTTGAGCTTACTTCTGAAGACATCAAGTCACAGGTTCTTAGCATGTTAGCAGTCAAGGAGTCTAAACACTTCCTCTTCCCAATGAAGCCATTCCTGTGGTCATCAGACCTACTTCTGTGGTGCCTGGAGAGGCTACTCTTTTCTCCTGGCTCATGAGAACGCTCTTATGTCATCTGAAGGGTCACTTGCATTGGAGCATTCTGTTTCCTGTGTCTCAGGCTGGTTCTTTCCTGGTTTACCCAGTGACTTTCTGAAAAAAAACTGTGTGGAGTATGATGTATTTTTTTTAAATTGCCATAGGGGCTGGAGAGGTGGAGAGTAGTTAAGAAAACTCGTTGCTTTTGCAGAGGACCCAGGTTCAGTTTTCAGCACCCAAAAAGGGTAAAAAACAAAACAAACAAACAAACAAACAAAAACACCACCACCACCACCAAAACAACTAACAACCCAAGAACAGCAACCAGATTCTTGGCCAGAATGTAGCTCTGTTCTTGATAGAGCCCTGTGGTAGTCTGAATAGGAATGACCTCCATAGGCTCATGTATTTGAATACTTGGTCATTAGGGAGTGGTGCTACTTGACAGGGATTAGACGGTGTGTCCTTTTGGAGTAGGTGTGGCCTTGTTGGAGAAAGTGTGTCACTGGGGGGTGGGCTTTAGGGTTTCGAATGCTGAAGTCTGGCCCGACATCTCCCTTCATCTTTCTGCCTGTGGATCTGGATGTAGAACTCTTAGCTATCTCTCTAGCACCATGTCTGCCTGCATGCTATCATGCTTCCTGACTGATGATGATGATGATGATGATGCACTAAACCTCTGAAACTGTGAGCCAGGCCCAATTAAATGCTTTCTTTTGTAAGAGTTGCTGTGTCATGGTGTCCCTTGACAGCAACAGAATACTAAGACAAGTCCTTTTCCCTCTCTGAACCTCATGATCCAGGCCTCTACCGTTTGTATTTCTCTTAGTGTTTTCTCTTCCAAACTCCCACCAGAATGAATGGCCATCAAAACTTTCTATCCCAACATCCCAAATTCACCCATATCCCCCCTGTGAATGTCCCAAAGGCCCCAGAACCACATCCGTATGCTTACCACAAACACATCTCCACTTAGAATTAGTTCCTTTCTTTCAGTACTGCGACCAAATATCTGACAAGAAGTAATTTAGGAGAGAAGTTTTATTGCGGCTCACAGTTCAAGGGGCTCATTCTACCACCATAGGGAAGCCATGGTAGGAGATAGCAAAGTCATAGTGGTAGGAACAGAAGGCTGGCTGGTTACATGGCATCCTAGTTAGGAGAGCATGAAGAATGCTGCTGTGCTCAGCCCACTTCTTCCTGCTGATGGTGCCTTCTAAATTTGGGGTGTATCTTCCAACCTCAATTAAACTAATATAGAAATTCTCATATATGCCCCCAGAGATTTGTCTCATGGTGATCCTAGATCCTTTCAATTGATAGTCAGTGTCAACCATGACTCTTAGTATCCTAAGTCTTTTCTCTTGGAATAGTGATGGGGCTAATTCTAGGTGCCATTTCTGCATGGGAAAGCCCAATAACATACTCTGAACTCTATATTGAGATAATTGTAAAAACATGTGGATAGCAAACCTAGACTACTTCTCCTAAGTTCAGTCTCAAACATTGCTTCCAGCTGCTCAATTTCTGTCCACACAACAAAGGTGAACTGGAAGAGGCTCAAACGATTGGGGTTTGGAAGAAAATCACAGGTGTGGTGTTATGTTTGCAGCCTTTCTAGAGAAGAATTAATGAGATTTAGCTGATGATTCTGTGTAGGGAGGTAAAGGAAAGGAAATCGCAATTTCAATGAGATTAGAAAATTTTCCTATCTTCCTTTCAAAATTTAAATGTTATGCAACCTGTCCTTCTTAGGGTCGTAGTTTGCTTTCAAAGGTAGTGTTTGGTGGTACATGTACATTTACAGAAAGTAAAATTTATGAGGACCAGGCCACTGCTGGAAACCTCCCTCAAAGTGTGGAATTCAGTGCTCAGCCACTGTCCTATTGTTCTTTAGTCTACAGTTTCCTGAAGAAGGAATTTGACTAAGATTCTATTTTGTTTTATCTAGAGTAGTGGTTCTCAACCTGTGGGTCATGACCCTATGGGGTCATATATCAGATAATTACGTTACAATTCATAACAGTAGCAAAATTACAGTTGTGAAGCAGCAACAAAAATGATGTTATGGTTGGGGGTCAGCACAATGTGAGGAGCTGTATGAAAGGGTCACAGCATTAGGAAGATTGAGAACTACTGGTCTACAGGGACATCGTAGTAAATTCTTACACAAGGAATGACTCATGATTCGGTTTGCTGGAGGAAGCTGTCAGATTTGTATCCATAGTATTTGGTTGTTGAAATAAACCAGCCCCTTTGTATTCCTTCAGACTTTGTCTTCTTCCTTCATTAAGAAATAGCTGCTTACCCCAAAGGTCCAAGAGGAGCTGACCGCAGCAGTGCTTTTGGGACATGAGAGGACCACTGTACTCATGAACTCATAGTAGCCTTCACAAGAGCTGTACCAGGTCAAGACAGTCAGTATTCTAGCATGGAGGGGAGAGGGGCTCACGAGTCTCCACCACTAGCTGAGAAGGTGTCAACAGTTGATGGTTTCTGGAGAAGGTGAGTCTGTTTTCTTTAAGGGTGTGGCCTCTGATAGGTCAACCATGCCTCAGTGAATGGCCCCAGATCCAGGAGCATATGGGCAGTACAAACTGGACTCTGGTCATTATTTTTAAAAAGGGACATGAAGTTAGGAGGTTGTGGGAAGTAGATCTGGGAGGAACTGGGGGAGGAGTGGGAGTGAATATCATCAAAATACATTGTATGAAATTCTCAAAGAATTAATAAAAATACTTAAAGAAAAAAAGAAAGAATGTCTCAAGAAGCTCTAGCAATTGGAAAACATCTCCTTCAAAGGCAGTCTTAGCCTTGAAAAAGATCCCGGTGTGTTGTTGAAGAGATTTATTTTTGGCAAGAAATTGAGTGTAATTTCTGAGTTCTGGAACATTGGGCAAATATCTGGAACTTTCTCTCTGTTCCTTTTTAAAATAAGAATGTTAAAGGGCAGCCCTGTACATTAAATACCATGTGAATTAACAGATAACTGAATATCTGGCAGCTAATGTTTGCCACATGTATACAGAGTCTCACCCTTACCTTGAAACCACAGTATTTCATGAGACCGACACATTCTTTCCCTGAAGGTATTAGCTTAGAGCTTTTGAATTTCCCTTTTCTTCACCCATTTCCATCCTTCCTTCTCCCTCCCTTCCTGTTCCCTTTCACTCTTCTTCCTTTATCCCTCCTCCCTTCCTAACATAAATTCCTTCAGCAGAAATTGAAAGAATAATTCTTTCCATACTCAACCTCGCATGTGAACCCACAACAGGTCTCATCTGATGAAATACTCTCCCTCTTAACTACAGTGAAGACCATGGCATTCATCCTAAAGGCTCAGGAAAAGAGTTCTTTTCTTCCCTTTGGGCTTATAAGTCAGAAGGCATGTGCAGGCAGGTAGTGGCCACATCATGGGGAAACTGTATCTGGGAGTGGAATCAGTATAGACGAAAGCTATCCCAAAGGTAAAGAAAGTCAGTTTATATCATTTTTATATCAGTGTATATAAAATCTGCTTATAGAACTAAAAGGTTCCTGGATTTCCCAGGTTTCTGAGCCCAACTGTGAGCTCTAATAAAGGTCATGTTAACTTGTTTAGTAACAATTCAGAAACGGAGAAATGGGTTATTCAGATCTACCCTTCTTTTTTTTTTCCTTCCTATCATTCACTT